>JAINUG010000035.1:1748330-1978330 GCA_029706075.1 Aldrovandia affinis | reverse complement strand
GGAGTACATGTCGTAGTAGTAGTAGTAGTCTTTATTTAATTTCCACAAGGGCAATTTCGGGGATTAACATATCCTCACAGAAGGTGACATAGCTACTTGTAACCTCAGTAAGCTCATCAATGTCACTACAAGAATCTAAGAATGCATTCCAGTCAGGATTGCATATGACATGCATAAAACTCTATCTAGCTGTCTATACAATTTTTTTGTTTTCACCTTATTAATTTGTAAGAATACATCTCTGGTCCTGGTGCAGGCATGGCGGAGACTGACATAACAGGACCAGTGCTGATCTCCGCAACCCGTGTGTTTAAACTGACCGTGTAAATGACAGTGCTGTCATTACAACAACAGCAGTATTACAGTGACTATTAGGAGTGTAACGGTGCACAAAAATCTCAGTTCGGTACGTACCTCGGTTTTGAAGTAACGATTCGGTACGTTTTCGGTACAGCGGGAAAAAGAAACGCGAAACATTAAATTGCTTTTCATTTATTATGAATTTTGTAAACAGTGGCTAATTGGCCATAATTTACTGAACAAAGTAAGGCACGTTTTTCTTTCTTAAATAAAATACTGCTGCAACCGCACACAAGAAAAGCTCTGCACGTGCGTTAGTGGTTAAAGCAAGATTTCATTCATTCAGTTCACAGTGCGTACCGAACCGAAAGTCCTGTACCGAATGGTTCGGTATGAATACGTGTGCATTACACCCCTAGTGACTAGCTTACAGCGGCGGATTGCATATTGCAGCACTGTGAAAAAATGGTAGCCGCATGCTGTGTTCTCCGCTTCATTAACCAGTTATCTTGAAAATCTATTCTCAGTGACATATGAGGAATCTCCAAGTGCTAGATAATCAGTTGTTCTCCCTTCTCCACCGGTTTAAGATCAGGCATGGTCATGTTTTATTGTTAAGACAGTGGTGATCCTTTTAGTTATAATTACATTTAATTCAGGAAAATAGATGTTTTGGTCACAGTTACTGGCTTTATTGGTGTATGCCAAAGCCAATTTTTTCACACATACCCCAATGTCTCTCAGGCAAACGGAATTCTTATTTTAAAATGGCAGTACTGCCCTTCACTAAGTTTCTCATTTTGAAAGCAATTATTCAAATTAGTCCAACTGGACCCTGCACAGACCCCATCGCTCTGAAACTGCTGCAATATTAAAGACAACTTCATCACTTGTCAGGCAATGTTATACCTGCAGAGCCCAGGGGTCTGTTCAAGGTGCAAAACATTGTGCTACATTTCGCTGCGGTTCACCTTGAATGCTACGTTCACTCAAAATGGTTTGCAATGTTGCCTCCTGTTTGGTGGGCATGCCAGGGGTGCTGTGTGTAACCATAGACATAACCAGCAGCTGCCAGTGACGTGTTTAAGAATCGGTGTCACGGGGCCTCCGATAGCGTAGCGGTCTAACGCACCCATGTTAGCTGGTCCTTTACGAGCGTGAGCTGCCTATCACGGTTGGAGAGAGAGGGGGGAGGCAGAGCTGGCACAAGCTCGCCGAGGAGTGGTAGGGCGACCTCGTAAACAGGGTTGGGCGTGAGTTCCGTCTTGGAGGAGATGAACATTGCCTCGAGGTATTAGCTTGTCAATGGAGACGGGTGGCAAGTTCGTGGGAGAGGGTAAATTGAAAGAAATAGAGGGTATAATTGGCTACCAAATTGGGAGAAAAACAGGGGAAAAATTGCTAAGAGTGCTGATCTAGGATCAGGTTTCCCCTGTCCATATCATAACCATATCCATTATGAGCTAAAAGACTCTTAGACTCTTTGTACATATGGCCCCTGGTGTGTCGCACGCAGAGCCCCTGGAGACAGACGTTCTGAGCGGGGACATGACGGGCGGAGCGCCCCGCACTGGATGGGCCCTGACACTGCAGCAGCTCCGGGCGCTCTTCATCAAGAGGTGGCTCTACGCCCGGCGCAGTCGAAGGGGCTTCTTTGCTCAGGTACTGGCCCTTCAATGTGTCAATCAAAGAGGGAAACAGTGGGGCCTCCCGGGTGGCGTAACGGTAATGCAAGATGCCCACTGCAGCTGCAGTTCACAACCTGGCTGCGTGAGTCTGGCCCTGACCGGGAGTGCCGTTAGGGGGTGGCAATTGGCTGTCCACCCCGGGGAGGGAGGGAGAGCCGGCACGAGCTCACCGAGGAGCTGGTAAACATAGTAGGGCGAGTCCGGTCTCAGAGGAGGCGGGGATCATTGCCTCGAGGTATTGGCTGGCTTGTTCCGTGGGGGCAGGCGGCGACTTTTTGGGGGAGGGGGCGAATTGAAAGAAATAGAGGGTATAATTGGCCACCAAATTGGGAAAAAAACAGGGGACAAATCAGAAACAAATAAAAAATTCATAAATGACATAGAATAGAATATAATCTAAAATGATGGCTACAGAAGCGATCCCAGAGGTTCCTGCAGCCGTTGTTGTGTGGCCCCGTCCCCTAGATCGTCCTGCCCGCCGTGTTCGTGTTGATCGCCCTCCTCTTCAGCCTGATCGTCCCACCTTTTGGGAGGTATCCTGCCCTGGAGCTGCAGCCTTGGATGTACGGGGAACAGTACACCTTTTTCAGGTAAAGACCTCCCCCTTAATCACTCTTATCCTTACTGTGACATTCCCAACATATTCAGGTTCCCCTCTAACTGTCCTGTGGTCTGTCACTCCCCTTTCTGCCATTTCAGTTATCTTCAGTCATTAGTTCCTCTCTGTTTCTTCTGTGTCACTGAATCCCTGTCCTTTCCAGCAACGACGCCCCTGCTGACCCCGCAATCAGGAATCTACTGGACGCCCTGTTGGACCAACCTGGTTTTGGGACCAAGTGTATGAAAACCAGCGAGTAAGACCAACCCCCTCTCCCCTGTTGTACACCACAGTTACCCAGTGCTGCCTGTCCTTTTGAAACAAAGTTCCCAAAAGCAATCAGAGTGACATATGTTACCCCTTTTCTGCACAATCTGCTGTCATTCCACTATCGGATGTAGAGCACAGCGCATGGTGATGCCAGTATATTTGGAGCTCTTTGTTATGTTTTTAATTATTTATTTCCAGCTGTCCACCCCAGTGGGAGGGGGTGGTGGTGGGGCGGCAATTGTCTGTCCGCCCCAGTGGGAGGTGGGGGGAGGGTGAGCCAGTCCCTCACCGAGGAGGTGGGAGTCCCTGGAAAGTAGGTGGGCGAGTTCGGACTCGGAGGAGGTGGATCATTGCCAGCCTCGGGTTATTAGATTGACCCGTAGTGATGGCGGCGGGCTCATGGGGGAGGGCAAATCGAAGGAAATAGAGGGTATAATTGGCCATCAAATTGGGAGAAAAACAGGGGAAAAATCTGGAAAAAAAAAATAAATATATATATATATACTGTATATCAGAGTATTTTTTTATAGATTAAAGATTCCATGGCGGCACGGTGGTGCCGGAGTTTGCATGTTCTCCCGTGTCCGCGTGGGTTTCCTCCGGGTACTCGGTTTCTTCCCACAGTCCAAAGACATGCACGTTAGGCTAATTGGAGAGTCTAAATTGCCCGTAGGTATGAGTGTGTGAGTGAATGGTGTGTGTGCCCTGCGATGGATTGGCGACCTGTCAGGGTGTATTCCTGCCTCTCGCCCGGAACGCATGCTGGGATAGGCTCCAGCACCCCCCCGCGACCCTCACCAGGAATAAGCGGCTTAGACAATGGATGGATGGATGGATGGATAAAGATTCCATTTGTTACTTATGGAGTATTAACCCACCGGTGGGGGCCAGCATTGGGAGTGCTCTCCGTCTGTGTTTCTCAGTCTGCTGTGTTGATGCAGGGAGCCCCAGTGTGTGGAGGAGGAGGGAGCCGTGTTCCAGAGGCCGCACGTGTCCTTCGACACGTGGAAGCTGCTCAGCCAGGGGAACTGGAGCGCAGGCCAGACGTCGCCCGAGTGCCAGTGCAGCACCGAGGATGTCCGCAGGATGCTGCCCGACTGCCCGGAGGGTGCGGGGGGCATTCCACCTCCGCAGGTCAGACGCCCGCTCTCAAAACCTCTCCCAACGCACAGCAACATATCCCTGAGGGCTGCAGATTAAAGCTATTTCAGACCGTTTTCCGCGATGCTTTTTGAGGATAATTTATGCAGAATGCGATGGTAAAAAGCTGGCAGTGTAGTGTAATGGTTAGGGAGCTGGGCTTGTAACTCAGAGGTTGCAGGTTCAATTCCCAGGTGGGGCACTGCTGTTGTACCCTTGAGCAAGGTACTTAACCTGAATTGCTTCAGTAAAAAAAATATATATATATACAGTGGGGAAAATAAGTATTTCACCCCCTGCTGATTTTGTGAGTTTGCCCCCTTACAAAGAAAGGAACGGTCTATAATTTTCATGGTAGGTTCATCTTAACAGTGAGAGACAGAATATTTAAAAAAATCCCAGAAAATCACATTATATGAATTTTAAACATTTCTTTGTGTTTTATTGAGGAAAATAAGTATTTCACCCCCTAGCAAAACATGACTCAGTACTTGGTGGAGAAACCCTTGTTGGCAAGCACAGCGGTCAGACGTTTCTTGTAGTTGGTCACCAAGTTTGCGCAGATCCCAGGAGGATTTTGGCCCACTCCTCTTTGCAGATCCTCTCCAAATCCTTAGAAATCAATTTTCAGTGTCCTGGCTGAGGGAAGGAGGTTCTCACCCAAGATTTCCCGGTACATGGCCCCATTCATCCTCCCCTCGATCCGGTGAAGTCGTCCTGTGCCCTTAGCAGAGAAACAGCCCCAAAGCATAATGTTTCCACCGCCATGCTTGACGGTGGGGATGGTGTTCTTGGGGTCCAAGGCAGCTTTTTCTTCCTCCAAACACGGTGAGTCGAGTTGATGCCAAAGAGCTCGATTTTAGTCTCATCTGACCACAGCACTTTCTCCCAAGCCTCCTCTGAATCATCCAGGTGCTCATTGGCAAACTTCAGACGGGCCTGTACATGTGCCTTCTTGAGCAGGGGGACCTAGCGGGCACTACAGGATTTCAATCCATTACGGGCGTAGTGTGTTACCAATGGTCATCTTGGTGACTGTGGTCCCAGCTGCCTTGAGATCATCAACAAGCTCCAGCCGTGTAGTTCTGGGTTGTTCCCTAACCTTTCTCATGATCAGGTTCACTCCACGAGGTGAGATCTTGCGTGGAGCCCCAGAGCGAGGGAGATTGATGGTCAATTGGTGTTTCTTCCATTTTCTAATTATCGCACCAACAGTTGACTCCTTCTCACCAAGCTGCTTGCCAATGGTCTTGTAGCCCATTCCAGTTTTGTGCAGGTCTACAATTTTGTCCCTGATGTCCATAGACAATTCTTTGGTCTTGCCCATTGTGGAGAGGTTGGAATCTGATTCATTGATTGATTCTGTGGACAGTTGTCTTTTATACAGGTAACGAGTACTTAATTAGGAGTACTAATTAAGTAAGAGGACTAATCTGTGTGCCTCCTGGTCACATAACCGGTCTGTGGGAGCCAGAATTCTTGCTGTTTTGCTAGGGGGTGAAATACTTATTTTCCTCAATAAAACACAAATAAATGTTTAAAATTCATATAATGTGATTTTCTGGGATTTAAAAAAATATTCTGTCTCTCACTGTTAAGATGAACCTACCATGAAAATTATAGACCCGACCGTTCCGTTCCTTTCTTTGTAAGGGGGCAAACTCACAAAATCAGCAGGGGGTGAAATACTTATTTTCCCCACTGTATATATCCAGCTGTATAAATGGATTGTATGTAAATAAATGTAAACTGTGTAAGTCGCTCTGGATAAGAGCGTCTGCTAAATGCCTAAAATTTAAAATTTAAAAAAAGTACTCTGTCAATAAGTTGATGACATTGGTGATCCTTTTTGTCTGGTAATATCTGTTAAACGTATTTGTTTCTACCATTTAATTCTACAGACGCTGGCATTTTTGCTACTATTTTTGCTTGATGTTGAGCATACTCTTATTTTCTCACAGTTGAACCCTTCGTTTGTGTTCCACAGATGAAGAGGCTGACTGGTGACATCTTGCAGAACTTGACTGGCCGCAATCTCTCTGACTACTTGGTCAAGACATATCCCCAGATCCTGAGCAAAAGGTCTGAGTAGCATGCATGTAGTTGTCTCTCAAGTGCAGTAAAATATCCTGATTGATCTGAGCTATTAATTCAAGAGTTTTTTCTTTTAATGAGTTGAGTTTGCTTTTATTCCCTGTGACTGAAATGTAATTGTTTTATCTCTGGATCTGGCTGCTTCCCCCTGTCCATATTCCAGCCTGAAGACTAAGAAGTGGGTGAATGAAATGAGGTGAGCCATTGGAATAACATTATCCAATGAGATTACTGTAAGTACATCACATGACCTCTCAGGCTCCAGATCACACGGTCATAATAGGAATAGGAATACACTTTATTAGCCATGTTACACAGGGTCTTTTTCACATATCTCTTCTAGATACACACTCACATAGACCACTACACATAAGTATTCCATCAGATAGGTCTGGGCACAGGGTCAGCCATAGTATGGCGCCCCTGGAGCAGTTAGGGTTTCAGTGCCTTGCTCAAGGGCCCTTCGGCAGTGCCCCAGGAAGTGAACTAGCATCCCTCCGGTTTCGAACCAGCAACCCTGTGCTTGCCAGCCCGTTTTGCAAGCCACTGAGCCACTGCCGCCCCTAATGCATGGCCGTGTTCCCCTTGTAGATACGGCGGGTTCTCTCTAGGGGGCAGCAGTTCCCAGCTGATGCCAAAAGACCATCGCCTGGAGGAATCTGTCCTAGCGATAAAGACCAGATACAGAGTGACACAGGTAGGGCCGGGGTGCTACAGTACGTCCTGTCTTGAATGCCTTGAAACATTTCTTCCTCATACTTTGTCTTTGTACCGTGTCTGCTGATGTCATTGCTGGTGTCCTGGGCCGCACCCCAGAGCTGACTCATTGTCTCGCCCGCACAGAACAGCTCACTGGACAAACTCCTGAATAGGTTGCCGAGGGCTCTTGGAGGGCTGAACAGTAAAACAAATGTTAAGGTGAGAGACGCAGGAAGTGATGACCAGCATGGGAGAGGGGTACAGCATGTGCCCGGTGGTGATGAAGTGATGACTGTTTTCGGCAGGTGTGGTTCAACAACAAGGGCTGGCACGCCGTGACGTCATTCCTCAACGTCATGAACAACGGGCTTCTGCGTGCCAGCCTGCCCCCGGGGCCGGAGAGAAGGAGACACGGAATAACCGCCCACAACCATCCGCTCAACCTCACCAAGGAGCAGCTCACTGAAGTGGCAATGTGAGATCATCCTTCACGCCCCTTCCTCCAAACCGTCTTCACCCTCTGGCTTGTCGCAGATTGTCTGTCATATATAATATGTTCTAGCTAATATTTATATATATACATAATACAGTATATGCCATTTAGCAGACACTTTTATCCAAAGCAACTTACGGGAATGAATGCATTTTTCAGTATATGTGGTCCCAATGGGAATTGAACCCACAACCTAAGTGTTGTCAGCGGTCATGCTCTACCTACTGAGCCACACAGAACCACGCTCTACCTACTGAGCCACACAGAACCATGCTCTACCTACTGAGCCACACAGAACCACACTCTACCTACTGAGACACATGCAGAACCAGAACGCTCTGACCTACTGAGCCACACAGAACCACGCCACACTCTACCTACTGAGCCACACAGAACCATGCTCTGACCACACAGAACCATGCTCTACATACTGAGCCACACAGAACCATGCTCTACATACTGAGCCACACAGAACCATAGCTGTCTCTCTCATTAATGTCTATAAATGTTCCTGGCCAGGATGACTACCTCAGTGGACGTTCTGGTGTCGATCTGCGTGATGTTTGCCATGTCCTTCGTGCCGGCCAGTTTCGTGCTCTTCCTCATCGAAGAGAGGGTCAGCAAGGCCAAGCACCTGCAGTTTGTGAGCGGCGTCAAGCCCCTCCTTTACTGGCTGGCTAATTTCTCTTGGGACATGGTCAGTCGCCTCTTCCTCAGTTCACCTGTCTTATCAGTCCTTTTCTAACAAAGAATCCTTACACAAACCTACAGGGCCAGATCTTGATGTTCATAGGCTCTAGGCCCCTGCCTCCATTTTGGCCGCTCTGGCATGGCATTCTGGGAGATGGAGTTCTTAGATGTAACGTTAGATTAGAGATGTGATTTCATTTGCATTATTTATTTTTTATGACTACTACTACTACCAATAATAAGGATCCTGTGTGATGAACATATATTTATTAGGCGTGGAAGTGTAATATGAATTATGTTTTAAAAAAAATAATAAAAAACGTTTGGGCGTTTGGGCCTTGTCGGCTTATGCGGAGAACCGACCGTGCATACCTACATCTTACCTCTTAATAGAAAACATATCATTCATATCATCATATCATCACATAAAATGTACACAGAAAAGCAGTCATTCATCTGTTTTCTACAACTCATGCACGTCTTGCTCTTTGCTGCGTAAAAACATTGAATAACATGATACACACTTGTCCATAATATCTACCCTTGTTTTATCTTCTTTATAGCTGAACTATACAGTGCCAGCGACCATGGTGGTCCTCATATTCATTTGCTTCCAGCAAAAGTCCTATGTGTCTGAAACAAACTTGCCAGCTCTAGTCCTGTTACTCCTGCTCTATGGGTAAGATTGTAAGAGATGTGCTGTTTGATTCCTTTGCTCTGATCATTTTCAATGCCATGTGTGTTAATCAAACTAATGTTTTGTATGTAAAAATTACTCTTAGTTACTCGGGGGCATATTTTTGGCATGTAATGATTTGGTGTATCCCGATTCACAGAATCTCACCAATTCGCCACGTGACAGTGTATATATGTATGCATTTATGTATTTTGCCCATTTGTGAGGACTTTATAATTTATCATTCACCCTTATAAGCAACTATTCATATGGCACTCTTACAGTATGTTGCTGTAAGCCCCTGTGTAGTTATGGGTGTTCATGTATTCTTGTACAGTGTACACTTTTGTTTTTCAATACAGCATAAATAAATAAATATGCCACTTAGCAGACGCTTTTATCCCAAGCGACTTACAATAGTTGAATGCATACATTCTTCAGTATATGTGGCCCCAGTGGGAATTGAACTCACAACCTAAGCGTCAACGCCATGCTCTACCCACTGAGCCACACGGAACCACTGATCTCGCTGACCAGTTGTTTGTTCTCTCTCTCTCTAACCCTGCGTGTGTGACAGCTGGTCCATCACGCCTCTCATGTACCCGGCCTCCTTCCTGTTCAGCGTGCCCAGCACCGCCTATGTGGTCCTCACGTCTGTCAACCTCTTCATCGGGATCAACGGCAGCATAGCCACGTTCGTCCTGGAGCTCTTCGTAGATCAGGTGCCGTAACTTGCCCCGCTTTCCTCTTAAAACCCATAGCAGGGTTTTAAGAGGAAAGGCAACACAAGGATTGCATCTCATTTGCACAAACAAAATGGTGGAGGATTAGATTTCTCAGGAAATGGCACACAAGCACAAACCATATAGGAATGAGGCAAACAACTTATCTATCTAAAACAAGAAAATCTTGTTCTTCTTGTTTATGGTGATATGACACTAGACATGACAAAATGTGAGAGCGCTCCAAACAGATGGGCAATAAAAAATCCAAACAATGGCAAGAGCTCATGCTGACGTTCACCTCCTGTTTTTTGGTATTTTGTGGCATTTCTTTAACCCAGTCAGTTGTATGCTCTCTCCCTGTGTGCCGTACATGTGCTAAACATGAGAAATGTACTGCATGTTGATTCGTCACACACAGTTGAGTGGACCTCTGATTGGATAATTGATTATCGGATTGATAGCACCATCAGTGTCCTCCATCTGTCTCCTCGATACTGAAAGGCTATTTGTAAGACCAGTCTCATTTGTAACAATGAACTGAAAAGCTGTTCCATTGTACACCAGCCTTACAATTATCCATATTAAGGAGTTACTATTATTGTACATTGTAGTATTCTACATGATTATTGATGGTTGATGTTGGCTATTGGTGGTTGTGGTTTTTGTTGACTATTTAAATCTTTGTGAAACTGAAAGCTAGCCCTGAGTGACTGTGACTTTAAAGTCACTAATCTGTGACTTTATTCTTATTGCCATTGTATTTGTCTGAAAATGACATGAAAAACACAAATATAATGATTGCATTTTGACCTCTGAGACTCTCCCTTGCGGAGGTAAATGACAGTGTTACCAGAGATCCAGAGATCCCGTACGCAGACACATTTTTATTCCGTTCTCTGTTCCATTTGCAGCACCTGAATGACGTCAACAAGATCCTGAAGAAAGTCTTTCTGATCTTCCCGCATTTCTGTCTGGGTCGTGGCCTCATCGACATGGCGAAGAACCAGGCGATGGCCGACGCTTTCCAGCGGCTGGGTACGTTGAGCTCGCGCTCACGCCTGGGACAGCGGGCACAGACACAGAAGGGTGGGACACAAGGTTGACCGCTCTAACACCAGATAATCCGTTACGGGATTACGATTTTTAACAGACAAAAATAGTGCACTCGGCTATTTCGAGCGCAGTTTTGACACTAACTCCCACGATGACTCGTTGACGAATGGGTCAGAATCACCACTGAAAGGCCACAGAACCCCCCATAGGACCATATGAACGGGGTGATTAAGAACAAGGTTATCCATTTAATGGAGTGATTGTGGTCAAATCAGGTGGGTTCTAAACACTTCTGTAGCTTTGCAGCCCAGTCTTGCTCTCCACCTTAAACCAAATAGCACAGCTGTTATTTATGTGGCTCAGTAGGTAGAGCATGGCGTCGACAACAACTTAGGTTATGAGTTCAATTCCCACTGAGTACAAGGAGGGACACTGCGAAATACACGGTCTATGAGAAATTACAAACGATGCCGCTAATGGACCGAGCTGCAGTCTACATATGGCCATGCCCCATTTCTTTTATGAGCAAAAACACAGACCTTGGGCATGCTACATAGCACTCACTTAAACTGTGTTTAAAACTTAAACTCACTTTAGCTGTCGTTGACAAGACGCGAAACCAAAACAGAGGCTAAATTCAAAGCAGTAACGAGAAACCATTTGGGATGGGAGAACAATTCAGTTGACAGTTTTTAGTATAAAGTAATTTAACAGCAAAAAAAGGGGGAAAATGCAACCATTTTTTCTTTTCTTTTTCACATTGATTAAATGGAGCTCTAAAAATGCAGGACTCCTAGGGCTCCATCTGCTGGCTCCAGGCTGTAAGCACTATCCCACATATACTGAAAAAATATGCATTCAGTACTTTAAGTCGCTTTGGATAAAAGCGTCTGCTAAATGGCATATATGTTATATTTCGGTAAGAGTGTGACATGGGTAGGGGGTAGCTGGAGTAAGAATATTGGTTACAGCGAGAACGCATCGCCTCACTCCTGTCCCCTCTCTGTGTCCACAGGCACTAAGCAGACCCTGGATCCTCTCTCCTGGGACTTTGTCGGGAAGAACTTGTTCGCCATGGCAGTGGAGGGTGTGGTGTTCTTTCTCTTCACTTTGTTACTCCAGTACAACTTCTTCTTCAGTTGCAGGTGCGTGACAATGGCAGCGCACCCCTGCAGTGAAACACTAAACGTCCCAGCTTCTCAAATTCCTTGAAGCAAAAGCCACTGTGTTCACATGAGCGTGATTTTTTTCCCTCTCAGACCCTGGTCTGACCCTGCACTGCCCCCTTTGGGCCCGGAGGACCAGGATGTAGCGAAGGAGAGAGACCGAGTGAACAGCGGGAGAGCGCAGGGGGACATACTGACAGTGAATGAGCTGAGCAAGGTGAGATGAAAAAAAAATAATAATAATACACTAACCTTTTCCTTCCCAGTGTTACAGGTATGGTACGCAGATGCCTGCAATGATGTATATTGCTGTATTACTGCACTGATCCCGTGCGCTAACTATGATTGTTCCTACCATGTATTAATGCACATCTTGTAAGTCGCTCTGGATAAGAGCGTCTGCTAAATGCTTAAAATGTAAATGTAAAAATGTAAAATGTAGATGACGCAGCACGCATTCAATTCAAATCCCTGGTGCTGGCTTATCAAGTGGCTCGAGGAACTGCTCCCCCTAATCTCCAGACACTCACACCCTACACCCCAGCCAGACCCCTCCGCTCCGCCTCCTCTGGCAAACTGACTGTTCCATCCCTCCGGGCGCCTGGCAGCCGCTCCTCGCGGTCTCGCCTCTTCTCTGTCCTGACCCCTCGGTGGTGGAATGATCTTCCGCACTTGGTCAGGACCGAGACTCAAAACCCACCTTTTCAGACTCCAATACCACTGAATTGTTGCCAATTGTCATCACCACTGCCTATATGTTATTACTTCTTTTTGTATAGCTATACTTTTTTTTTTGTTGTAAACTTCCTATTAAACAAAAAAATAATAATAATAATAATTTACTAATATTTTCCTTCCCGGTGTGACAGGTATGGTATGCAGCTGCCAAAAACGATGTCTATCGCTGTATTACTGCACTGATCTCTTGTGCGAACAATGATTGATCATACCATGTATTAATGCGCATCTTGTAAGTCGCTCTGGATAAGAGCATCAGCTAAATGCTTAAAATGTAAATGTAGATGAAAGAGCCTGTCAAAGTGTGAAAGGGCATTACAGAGACATAGCTGGCAGACTATGATACGGTGTCTGCTCTCTGCTGATAGCCTGCCATTGTTTGTGTGACAAGATTGCGGCTAAAATGTAACCCTGCATGCCCTGTGCTTGTGTAGGTGTACAAGGTGGGCAGGAAGCCCGCGGTGGACCGCCTCTGTCTGGGGATTCCTCGTGGGGAGGTAAGAGGGTTACAAAATGCGACACTTCCTTTTTTTTCTCTTTTTCTAAAATTTGTTTCTGATTTTATCTTTAGCTAGATGTGGGTACATATGGCAGCATTACATAAAAATGAATGCAAACGCACCTCATACAGTAGTGTGGTGATTGGGTCCACTGGAAACATAAGCTAATCTTTAGCTAGATGTGGGTGAGCATTGCATAAAAATAGTACATACAGTCAACAACCCACAAACTCATCTTGCGACTCACTTCAGTGCATATAATGCACAGAATGTGTCAGTGTGTGAAAGCAGTGGCATGTGGCTTTCGCTCTATTTCCATTTCTAATAAATAAGGGAGGTTCTTTGCACCATCAAGGTGCTGAACTCCGTGATTGTTTGTTATGTGATGTATTTATTATGTTTTATGGAGTGTTGATCGGCATGTTGATCATGATCACTTTTTCCACTTGCCGCCATATAGAGGTTCACAATGGAAATAAAGTCGGGTTTTTGGCAACTTTTTTTGTTATCCACGGGAATTTGCGGTGTGCATTAATGTGATGTCATGTATTAAGGGTATGTGTGTTCACATTGTGAATAGCTATACTACCGGTCAAAATTTTAGAACACCCCCATTTTCCAGTTTTTACTGAAATTTGAGCAGTTCAACCTGAAATTGTACAAAGGTAAGCGGTAAACTGCCAGAGGTTTAAAAAAAAAAAATTAGGTTACCAAAAACTTCACTGGACTTGAACTGCTTAAATTTCAGTAAAAACTGGAAAATGGGGGTGTTCTAAAACTTTTGACCAGTAGTGTAGTGTATTTTTTTTTTTTTATTTATTGTCGAATATAAACTAACTAACTAGCTCATTCTCTGCTAGTGTTTCGGGCTCCTGGGGGTCAACGGTGCGGGGAAAACGTCAACATTCCGCATGCTGACGGGAGATACCTCTGTCACCCTTGGCGATGCTTTCCTTAGTGGCCACAGGTGAGACTGCCTTCCCATCAACTCAATACATCTCGCTAGTCCAACGATATTTACAGTATCATCATGCAAACAAAATCAAAAAGCAATGCACTCTGTTTAGAGCACTTATTTGCGGAATATGAGTAAACAGTAATGTACTTTTTTTTTTAAACTGTAGAAATGGGGCCTCCGATAGTGTAGCGGTCTAACGCACCTGTATTGGCTGGTCCTTTACAAGTGTGAGCTGCCTATCACGGCTGCAGTTTGAAACCCAACTGTACCAGACCGGCCCTGGTGGGGAGCCCCGATCGGGGGCGGCGTTTGGTTGTCCGCCCCAGGGGAAGGGGGGAGGGGGGGGGGGGGGAGGGTGAGCCGGCATGAACCTGCTGAGAAGTGAGTAAGGGTGTCTCCAGAACTTGGGGGGCGAATTCCGTCTCGAAGGAAGTGGAGTTCGCTGCCCTCGGAGAATTAGCTTGCCTCATAGAGACGGACGGCGAGTTTGTGTGGGGAGGGCAAATATAAATAAATATAAAGGGTATAATTTGGCACTAAATTGAAACAAATAAAAAATGTTTTTAAAAATTATATAAATAAATATAGACAGCAAATCTACAGGATGGTAACCTTGCGGTTGATCCTCTGTTCTGTGAACGGCAGTGTTCTGACTGAAATGGAGAGGGTTCACCAACTCATGGGCTACTGCCCGCAGTTCGACGCCATTAGTGACCTCCTGACCGGCCGGGAGCACTTGGAGTTCTACGCCCGACTGAGAGGAGTCCAGGAGGAGGCCGTGGCAAAGGTACCACAGCCCTTACCTGGGCTCTCCAGGTCTTTGTTCATGGGAAGTGTACTTGTTTTATATAAACACGGAATGCGTTGTCAGTGTTTTATGGATCGGTCCTAACACAGTAAGACTTGCAGTTCCGTCACCGATTAAGGAAGAGTTAATAAGCCTGTGATTTTGTGCAATAAGTACAATTTCATTTTAAATGATTGATTAGGAAGCCTGTGCCTGCTTCTTACCACAGTCTATGGGTATAACCAGAGGGTTGAATGGCTGCTGATGGGAGAAATGTTTGCACCCTGTGCTCTCTCTGACCTTTGTAGGTGGCACAGTGGGGAGTGAAAAAGCTTGGTCTGACCCAGTACTCTGAGCGTGAAGCGGGCGGTTACAGCGGGGGCAACAAGCGCAAGCTCTCCACCGCCATTTCCCTCATAGGGGCACCCCCCGTCATATTCCTGGTGAGTGACCGTGCACTAGTTGTGGTCCCGTAGCTCAGTTGGTAGAGCATGGTACTGGCAATGGAAAGGTTGTGGGCTCGATCCCACGGGACTACATGTCCCTCGTTCGGATGGTAAAAACCAAGGTCCTGACTGTCTGTGGTCATGGAAGATCCCATGGCGCTTTTCGAAGAAGAGTAGGGTGTTAATCTGGTTTGCTGGCCAAATTCCCAACCAAGACTATATATATATATATATATATACATGGAGTTCATTCATTCCCTCCCTCCTCACCTCTCCACTGTGTATCAGATGTGTAGTGAGTTTGTACTGGCGCACTATGGCTGCTGTCGTGTTCACCCAGGTGGGTGCTGCACATTGGTGGGGGTTGAGGTGAGTTGTCCCAATCATTGTAAAGTGCTTTGGGATCCATGAAAAAAAGTGCTATATAAATCCAATGTTTAGGATTGCAGAGCATTGCACAGAGTGACCTTTTGTATTGGCAGTCAGTACAGCTGTGCTGGGTGTTGCTAAGGAACCTCTGTGCCTTTACAGGATGAGCCGACCACAGGGATGGACCCCAAGGCCAAGCGCTTCCTTTGGAACTGTATTCTGAGCGTCATCAAGGAAGGGAGAGCCGTAATTCTTACATCTCACAGGTAGGGGGCGCTTGTGCCCTAATGTATGAAGACTAATGTTTACTTACAGTAGTATTCTCTAGTATTAGAGAAGTGGGCTCAGTGGACATTTTTAAAAGGCAACTGAAAACATACCTTTTTAATCTAGCTTGTAATTAGCAACACTAAATAATTTTAATTATTTATTTGATCCACTCTTTGTTATTTTATTTCTTTAAATTGCTTTATTCCGT
Source organism: Aldrovandia affinis (assembly GCA_029706075.1). Lineage (NCBI taxonomy): Eukaryota > Metazoa > Chordata > Actinopteri > Notacanthiformes > Halosauridae > Aldrovandia > Aldrovandia affinis. The sequence goes on along the minus strand of JAINUG010000035.1, from coordinate 1,962,462 downwards.
TGCTTACATTTTTTCTCTATGACAATTTGATTGTGTGATTTTTTTTTTTCATTATAATTATTTTTTTCTCTCTATTCTTTGTGCTGAAATGTAAAAGCACTTTGAGCTGCATTTTGTATGAAAAGTGCTACACAAATAAAGTTTATTATTACATTACAGCCATTTAGCAGACGCTCTTATCCAGAGCGACTTACAGTTTACATTTCTTTACAATCCATTTATACAGCTGGATATTAACTGAAGCAATTCAGGTTAAGTACCTTGCTCAAGGGTACAACGGCAGTGTCCCACCTGGGGATTGAACCTGCAACCTTAACGTTACAAGCCCAGTTCCCTAACCATTATACCAGACTGCCTGCCGTGTAATTATTATTATTATTATTACAATGTATACTGATTTGTGTGATAAATAAAGTATATTTGTTATTGAAAGAAATATTAGTGCATTTGCTTCAGTGAAGGTTTGTTTCTCTGTAACAGCATGGAGGAATGTGAAGCTCTCTGTACCCGAATGGCGATCATGGTGAACGGAAGGTTCCGCTGTCTGGGCTCTGTGCAGCACCTTAAAAACAGGTACTGGATCATGTGGGTGTTGGAGGCAAATCATAAATAAGACAATACAATAGGAGAAAGGGTCAAATATTGTACCCTCTCTTTTCCTTTGCAAAGAAGACAACAGAAGCTGGGACTAATATTTATCTATTTATGAATGCCTATAAAGATTTTGTTTCTGATTTTCCCCCATTTTCTCCCAATTTTGTAGCCAGTTATACCCTATTTTCATTTTCCTGTCTGACTTTTTTGCAAGGAGAAAACCTGTAGCAGTGAAAATTTGTAGTGTAGGTGTAAATTTACTCTACCTTCAAGAAGATATCACTCCCTTGTGGGCAGTGTTAATGCCGTGAGAGGCACTGCAAGTCTTGTGCTCACACCTTAATCATTCCATCGAGATGCAAGACAAATCATTTTTCTGTTTTAGGATTTCTGCATCAGAATTGAATCTGAAATCGTCCAAACAAAGTCATTGTGTCTTTGATGCCCTGCCCTGCTCAGGTTTGGAGATGGTTACACCATCATCCTGCGCTTGTCGGAGCCGTCTGAGGAGCCCTGTCCTGTGGACTCCTACATCAGGACCTCCTTCCCTGGCATCGAGCTGAAGGAGCGGCACCAGAATGTGCTGCAGTACCAGCTGCCGTCTCAGACCTGCTCTCTGGCCCACGTCTTCGACGTACTGTCCAACAACGGCGAGGAGCTGGGCATCGCAGACTACTCCGTCTCTCAGACCACACTGGACCAGGTAGGAGTCCCCCTAGGAAGCCAGACCTTTGGCCAGGTAGCATCTGGGAAAAGTCTTTAGTAGTGGGCGCTGTACTGCCTCCTCCGAGCCGGCACCCGCCACAGTCACCGTAACACACAGGACAGCCAATTGCCGCCCCCTAGTGGCACTCCCTGTCAGAGCCGAACTGGCGCTACCTAGGTGGAATCAGTGAGAAGTCCTTTCTTGGTAACCCTAAACATACCTTTTGTACATGTTGTGAATGAACATTTGGGATAAAGCAGTACCTGCCAAACTAAGACAAGCGATTTGTTCTCCCACAGGTGTTTGTCAACTTTGCCAAGGACCAAAGTGATGATGACCAGCTCACGGTGGTGTGCGTAAATGGACCAAAGGAACCCGTTCAGCCCAGCGGGCAGCCTGAGGCCGGACCAAAAGCAGTTAAGCCCAACGGGGTGACACGGGGCCCCTCGGCCTCTCCGAAGCCACCGCAGTCGCAGAAGCGGCCGAAGCCCAAGAGAGCGTCCGCGGCTACTGAACCACAGCGCACCGGGGAGACTTCTGGGAGCAAAGATCCCCTGACACTGTTCCTGGTGGACGGCAACACGCAGGAGAGCAAGGTGTGAGCTGGACGGAGCGCAGGTGTGATCGAGGTGTGGCACGCCGGATCCGGCACTTGGAACGGCTCGGAAAGGCCACGCCGTGTTCTTGCTGTCTCTTGGTGAGGCAAACTGCTGCCAGCTCACTCTGCTGACGATGATGTCTGCGTTTGGTGCCTTGTTCATCCTCTCTTAATCATGTGACACCAGTACCTACACACCTCAATTAGTATTCGGGTACCTTTTGCCAGGTGTGTCGTAATTTATTTTTATATGCTTTATACATTTCCAAGAGTACTTGTTTCAGTACAGCTCTTCAGTGTGATTCTCGTGAATTTTGAACGATTGTCCGTCACCACACTGAGTACATGATGCTATTTGTGTGATGCATAGCACTTGAATGGGAATACTAGTCATGGTCTTGACTTATTGTGAACTAATCAATTAGGTAGATGAAGTGATCTAGGTCCGGGGTCTCTCTACTCTCTAGCCGTGATGTTATTGGAAGGGCCGGTGCGGGTGCAGGCTTTTGTTCTAGCCCAGCACTAAAAGACCTGAGTCAACTGATCAATGAATCAACGTACGGTCTTCAATCAAGACCTTGATCAGTTTGAATCAGGTGTTTTAGCGCTGGGCTGGAACAAAAGCCTGCACCCACACTGGGCGTTACATTCAGAGACCTCTGTGATTAGTTCAACAAAATCACTGGGCCCAAATGCTTGATATTTGGGTTCATGATAATAGACATTGAGAAAATGTTGATTCATGGTCATTTCATGTGCATACAGATCCACTGTTATTTAATGACATTAATGGAATTATTTTTGTTCTTCACAAAAACTTGTTACAGCCCCTGGTCTTTACACAGCATAAGTTGGATGTACAGTGCGTAGGCACTGACTGAAGTCTAAACACTGCCTTCTTCAGGGTCAGCTGTTACTTTTGTATGTATTGCTGTTGTTATTTTATTTGATCATTTGTTTTCTATGTGAACAATCTCCTGCATACTGTTGAACGTGAGAAGACACCTGTGAATCAAAAGCAGGTGTGACAGCGAGCCTCGATGGGCTGAACGTCCTCATTACGTGTTCTTATTTTCTTGTGTTCTTACGTAACTACTGAAACATGAACCAGTGCGTCAAATGAACTGGCACCGTGCAGCACTTTTGACAAAGACAGATATGCATGTATACAATATTTATACGCAATAGAGTATATTAAAACGATATGTATTTATTCTATTTTACGATTATTGTACCTGAGTGTGGACGTATGTATTTATCTGTAAATACAAATACTTATACTTGTACACAGAACTATGAGAATAAACCTGTAAATGCGGAAGAAAGTATGTGTTTGCTGGTCAGAACGGATATCTAGACATACATTCATCTAGACATTATTGGACCTCGGTGGTTTACATCTGTGTTTAAACAACTGCAGATGCATGATGTAATTAATGTTGTGTGTCTTGATCGTGTTGTACCCAGGGGGCAAGAGAGATGTTCCTCTTGCACAGGCTAAGGGTCACTGGCTGCCTAACCCTCTCTGGGGGCAGAGGTGGGCATTGAAGTCCTCTCTCTATCATCGCAGGTCTCGTCCTCTGGTATTTAGTGGGCTGGGTCTCAGGGCACCTGGGGATGTTTCAAACAAAGCAACTAAAACATGGTGCATGACTGTTACTGCTTTGGTCTGAGCGAAACTGGGACAAATCACCGAACTACAAGACACACGGCGTGTCCAGTGCACTGTGGGAGAGTAGCCCTCCTGAGATGGGATCACGGTTCAGACAGCAGAAATGAATGGCTTTATATAACTTTTGAGTGGGAAGGTAAAACAAAACACAGAATGGCTGCCAGACGTGGAGGGCCTTTTTAAAAGCGATTCCTCCTGTTTTCTGGGGTTTTTTTTGTGCAAATAGTGGTTATTAAAATGCAAAGCTGTAAATGTAAAGGGACTGGTTTAGCACTGCTGGGTGCAAACAAAAACAAAAACAAAAAAAGCACAGCATGACTAGTTGTGAAGCCTGTCTTTGACTTATGCCAACTTACTTCAGAGTGCAATCTGTCCTGCTCATTCCCAACCTGCAGTTTTACAGTAAGTGGGGCACTTATTTTCCTTTCCGTTGCTGGCATGAAGGCTCACCGTTCTTTGTAAACATTGTATAAATGTGAATGAGAGCAGATTGAAGCGGAGAGAAAGTGATTCACATGGTTGTCAGATGAAGGCTGTAATCACAGCAGCCGTGAATGCAAATGTGCAAAGTTCACAGCAAGAGACCCGCAGAAACAAATTACTCCCTTATTTCCCCTGCTTCTGCCCGGGTCACCGTGACACCGGCTGTGAAAGCCACGCTCACAGAAACTAAATCAAGCCCACGGTTTCCCTACTGTGCTCATCACTCACACTTGCCCGCTCTATCTGTCTGTCTCTCTCTCCCACTTTCTCTCTTCCTCTCAATTCAAATCTTCAAATTGTTTGTATTTTTCAAAAGTAAATGTGCATTTCTTTGGTCATTTTTACATATGTTGACCTGGACTGCCTAAAACATTTCCTTTAAAATTCAAACAATCAAATTATTGTTTTTACTGGAGCATGAGCACCTAATTTCCTTCAGGGGACAAATATTAACAGAGAACCAGTGACCAGTGGTACTATTGTCTCTTGTTTAACCGTTGTTTGTGTGGTGGACATGGAAATAAAGTAAATGCTTACTCTGTATCAAGACCCGGCGGATGGATTAGCTCCTCTTTGAGGGATTTGAGAGTACCAGCGAGGAAGAGAGGATCAGGGCAGCCAAGTACCCCTCTCTCATTCTTCCTCCGCCTTTCCCTCTCCCTTACTTGCGCTTTCACCCTCTGAAGCAGTTGCTCTGTGCTGTACAGAGAGATCTCTTTACATTGGGGTGCCGTCTGAGGCAAGAAAATATAAAAAAAGATTTAAAAAAATATATGTCTGCACACAACAATGCATTGCATTATGGCACATTGCATTTCTGCATTTACTTGCTTAGCAGACTTCCAGGTGACTTACAGTGTGAAGCCTGTGTTTAAACCCATTCTTCAACCTTACCTATTCTCTAATTCGAGTACACTGCTGAACAAATTTGTTTATCCATAACAGCAGAAGTATAGTACATTGTTTTACTGTGTTGCTGTACTGTGTATATATGTCTGCTATCAGGCTGACTCTAACGTCAACAATGGTGCCACTGAGAAATCATTTTAATATAACTTTTGCAGTAGGCAACAGTGACTGACTAGACTTAAAGATATGCTTTAGCTCTCTAGCATTAATTAGGCCTGTCATAACTCGAAATAAACAAAAGTTTAACATTTTCATTTTACAATGAAATGAAACCTTACACTCTCCGAGGTCCTGTTGCCATCTGCCAGAGAGCTGCTTCGCTGCAAGAGAATCCTGGGCAACGGTGGCACAGTTTCTGAGGCCCTGTTCTGTTTGGATGAGCTGGCCAGCAGCTCTGAAATGTCGATCAGGGGTAGAGAAGTGTGAGACGCCGAGATCCCCGTGTAGTCTGAGCGTGAGCGAAATTTGTCAGATGGTTTTGTGACGGGAGGAAATGATGCATGTTTCACCGACCATGGTACTTCTAGTCTGCATGATCCCAAACTCAGGCTCTTCTTGCCGAGCTGGGCTCTTTGCTGCTGCTCAAGAGTCTGCATCAGCCTCAGTCCCACGTTATTGTTGCTGTCTGAACCACAATGGCTTCTCTCTTTGACCTCTTCAGGCTCCATAGCAGCTGCCAAGATAGGCTGAAGGTCAACACAGATTTTAACAGCTGCAGAGTCTTCCGCGCTCCCAGAGGTCTTCTCAACAGTAGGGTGTCCCGATGTGATCACTCCCGAGCTTATTCTGTTACCCTGAGTTAACTTGGGCAGAGCTTTCTTCCAGAGCACTGCACATCTCACCACATCCACTGCCAGTTGTCTTGGCTCCCCTGCCATGTTGGACACAAGGCCTGGTTGCCCTCTCTTTCGTTGCTGGGATGTCCTCATGTTATTTGATCATATGAATCCTCGACTTTGCTCTCCTCCACAGCAACTTGCTAATCAAGCACTAGATGACGGAAATTATTTTTAAGATGATGTTGACAAATGACGTTCATATTGTATTTGATTATAAGTGAGCAAATTTGGTCTGCTGCTGAAGATCGGAGACCTTATGAATCATGTTTGTGTATTCATAATCTTCATGTTTTTCAAGAGACTGGTAGTCTTCAATGACAATGAAATGTTATTCTTTATCTGCTGTGTTCCTCTCATCAGTTTGACAGGCAATCCAGTGACAGATTCAAAGCTTTTCTCTTGTCGTAAAAAATGCTTATCCATATCCGTGAAAAGTTATCCATAGATCTTCAACAAGTTATTATTTTTGGGGTATGTCCCTTAGGTTCTGATTACATTAACAAAGGTCTATATTCTCTAAGGACGAATTCCCGTCTGAGGGAGTTATATCTTTGCTGTGAAGTTCAGAACAGTTTTGCGTTGTTTACCAGCACCAGAGTAGATACACAAAGAAAAGGCTACCCATATCACGCCTCCCATGTTCAAACAGACTGCAGGCAGGCCACACTTATAAATCTTATTCCAGTATGGATGACCGTTACCAAAACATTGCTGTTATGGAAACATTTAAGGTGTGCATGGTCAAACAGTCCCAAGTCATATGCTGGTAAATTTAGTGTGTCAGATTATAGTGGGATACATATTCTCAGGATATTCTTTGTGAATAGGGTCAAAGATACATGATAAGAATAGAAAACAAGTAACAATGACTGTCAGTGTCAGACAATCCACCTGGTTTCATAGAAATATAGAATGGGGGGTGGGGCTTCATGTTCTTAGAATGCCTTGGAATGAAAGGCCTATTACATTATTACATTACAAGACCCTTATCAATGTTTAACCGATGAACAGTTTAGCTGAAAGCCAAAGCAGTTTGTGCCAAAGTTAAACTAGTAGTGTTTTCTTCAATGCAGAAAATAATGCCTAAAGTGACATGCTACAACTATGTCCCTAAGTTAACAAAAACTGATTTAAGAGGTGAGTTGAGTACATGTTAAAGCTTTGTCCAAAGGTTTTATTTTATTTTTGTCATCTTTCATTTAATGTACTTCACCTTATATTTTACTCTTCCCACCTCATCTTTCTTTCTTCACATCTCAAAGGGATTTCATTTCCTTGCCTGACATGGGTCAACTGCTGCTTCACTTTATTTATTCACAATGGGCCTCAATCAATAATATGTTAGTAGAAACGTGCGTATTTGGTGCATAGAATAATCTCTCATGCAAAAGTCCAGTCGGATTCATAAAACATGCGCATCATGTGAATGTAATTCTCACCCACGTGCGTACAGTATATTGATGAATCTCAATTGTTTTCCGCTACATGCACGCATGCGCATGCAATTTCTAATTACCATAATACAAGCCCCGGAAAACCCATATAAGGACTTATATTATTTCTACAGTCTGATTTCTACATTTATGATTTCACAGTCGCATGGGCAAGACTCAAACCGAAAGGGAAAACTCTAACATGCCACCAAAAGGTACTACAAAGAAGAACTCTTGCTAATCGAAAACAGCTTATGAGCTTTTTATCATTTCTGCAAACTTGTCTTACCGATTTCTAAACATGCCCGTCGCTTCCCAAAGCGCGGCCCGCTAGATCACCCAACAACGTTCAACACCAAGCGGTCGCCTAGCTACGACTCTGGTAACCACCGGTTTTGCCAAAGCAGGTTGCGTACAGGCTGTCAACCAGCTGCTACCCCGACAACGAGTGGTTGTTCGGCTACTACCCCAGAAGTAGTTCCCGGGGTCAGCCAAAGTGCTTACGAGGCGAGCGGTTGCTAGGCCACTATTTCGGCCATGGCGTTCAGGGATAGTCAAAGTAGGCACGAGACCGAGCTGTCATCCGGCCACTACCCTGGAAGTAGCTCCCAGCTAACAGCCAAGGACCAATGTCAGGACGAAGACAGCGGCACAACAGATATGAACCCAATCTCCGTTAAAATATAATTCATACTTTTGATCATAATCGAATTACAAGGAGGTTGTGTTGTTTAGTGTCAACATATATTTGTGTGTACGACTGGTCTGGGGCCTATGACGACGATGATTTTTCCTAATCACTTGCTTCTATGATGGAAGATGTTTAAAAACAACATTCACAACAGAAGTCCTGCTAATGACATGGTATGGACCGGTGTGATATGTAATATGTTGTATAGTGCTTCCTCTTTATCCAGACTTGTGTTCAGCCTGATAACATATTCAGGTCACTTTGGAGTGAAATACACTTTTACTACAATACACTACTTATAGCAGTTGTATACCACTTATAAATTGATTAATAAATGCCTCAATTAACTTAAATTAATTCATACAATTATTCGTAATATTATTCGGTTGGTTTCTGGACACATCAATACACTTGACCCTAAGGAAGGGGGAATTATTACTCATCATTACTTTAGTGTGTCGTCTTAGAATATTTATCTGGTTAATTATGACTCGCCAAACACGTAGGGGTTGTCTTGGGTTCACTTCCGTAAAACACCCTTTATTCGCTGCTGGCGATCTTGGAAACCGGGGCAGTTAGCTAGCTTCCCAGCTAACATTAACTGTTTCTTCAACCAAAGACAGACAACTAGCTAGCAACTATAATCAAAACTACCTAGACATTTGGGTTACGTGTTTAGTTTATTTTGTTCTGAAACGGTTTAGCGAGCTGACTGTCGTAAATTCTTCGCTTCGTAAAATGGTTGTGTTGACTAACAACAATAACAATGAAGAACCAGATTATATGTAAGTTAAAATGGGTCTGGGTATTAATGCTGAGCAACTTTATATTGCAAAGGTTTGATATATGCATAGCTACAGTTAACTCAATATAAAACGTTAACCAAATTGTGAGGTTAACTGGACTGGTTTCTGGCATACATTTACACGACTAGCTAGCGCTACAAGCTAGTTACCCAAGCTATTATTTACCCAAATGTCTTACTAGCTGATACTACCAAGCGTATTATAGTGTCAAGCGATTTTGGCCAAATATACTAACAGTGTTACCAGTAAGAACGTTCCATGTTTAAGGTTGGCAAAATGTAACATTTCTTTCTGACGCCATTTTGAGATGCCTAACGTTACCTAGCTGGCTAATTATCGTTGCTAATTTAGTTAGCTAGCAGTTAACTGCTACCTAAGTTATCTGAATAATTAGCTATGAGCTAGTTTGATAACGTTAACCAGCGTTACCCAATTGGACCAATTTTAGCTTTCTAGATTGCTAAAAACTTGATTATCAGCCAACTAGCAGGCTAACATGATACTGTGAACTTGAAATGATTTGTTTTGCCAGCTGGCTCTCCGTGACCTATTTTAGCTGGCAAGCGTTAGCCAGCTAGCATGTAAGTACTGGTAACAATAGCCTTTTGTTGGTTTTGCTCTTGTTTGGATCAAGGTAGTTACTGTTCGCGATATCTCCAAGTGTTACTAGAAAGCAAGTCGCTAACTTAATATGTTGATTAAAACTTGCTTGAATGGCACTTTATTTCGAAATGCCCCAATAGAAATGCTAATATTAGAAAGGTCTAAATGCAGTGTAGAACTGGGTGACGTTGGCGCTTGACATTGACCATTTGACTGGACTAAAATTAGTTCTGTACGCTTTTGTAAAGCGTCAAAATCTGTGCACGGAACTTGTATTACCCTTTTTATGGGTGGGCGGTTGGTTAGGGATTTACAACGTTATCGTTGTAACGCTAGTAATTGAGTTTAGAATGATGGCTTTAGGGTTTATCTGACATTTCTGAACATAAAAATACAACGTTACATGTGTTATTGCATGTGACTTTAATATTCTAAATCTTAACATCGCAAAGGCCTACTGTCTGAAAATGGATCCCTGTTAACATGAATTCTGAGCTCTTTAATTTTCAGAGCTATCAACACTCGTAGATTGCTCTTGCGTCATCTAATTTATTTATTATTAATTTAGAAATGAGTTACATTTGCTGACTCATTCTCAACATTTGTTGTTGAAGAGAAAACCCTAGCCTTAGTATGCATTACCATGTAGGCTATTCACCATACACTATAATAAAGGGTGTGGTCACATAAACCAAATGACATAGGCTAGCTACTGTTCATTTGAAGTTTAGCTGGATTATCACTTTAGGTATACTGCATACAACACATTTCAAGTGGCTTGACTTTATTTTTTATTTTTTTACTTTGGTAGGTTTTGAATTTTATTAAAGTCATAGTAACTTAGGTTTTTATTTATTTATTTTTAAACAATATTACCTTGAGAATGTGTTGTCTGGTGAATTTCAGTTTCAGGGTGTGGACCCTATACAAAATTACAAGGCAACTATTCCTTATAATTTCCATTAGGTCACTACCTGGTAAACAGCAAACTCTTGATATAGAGAATAAGATAGCTATCGTGTGATTTAGGAACCCATCATACCAGGGAAAAATCCAGCATTCTAGACCTTATATGGGGTTGATATAAAGCACAATCTGTTATTTACACAGCACATTTATGTACAGGGACAAGGAAACAAGACATGCTGAACCTGTTTAGTAATGACTCAGCTTGTGGAAACTCATAGGTGATGTAACCATAGTTGCACTGATAACAGCTCTGCTGTCATAATATATGCAATTTAGCAGACGCTTTTATCCAAATTGACTTACAGTAATGAGTGCATACATTTTTTTCAGTATATGTTGTCCTAGTGGGAATCTAACCCACAACCTAAGTGATGTCAACCCCATACTCTACCTACTGAGCCACATCCGTAGTCTTTGCTGGTTTTAGTCAACAGTTTGTCTGTCAAGCTCAGGGAAAGTGTTTTATTCATTTTTGAAATAAGATTGGAACTGTACCCATCCTTTGGTTTTGAGAACACATTAAGGTGTCTAAAACCCTTTTGCGCTACAAATTGCTCAACGCATGCCTTTTGTGTAGTCTGTGCTTTTCATAGCATAATTTGTGCTTTTTCAGATGTGTCCCTGCCCTGACTGAAGGGCAGTGCTCCCCTGCCCCTGGCTCCCCAGCCAAACGCGTGTCTCCCGCCAAGAGGAGGCAGTTCTTTATCAACCAGGCAATACGCAACTCCGACCTCACGCCCAAAGCCAAAGGCAGGAAGAGCCAGAGACGCCAGGAGAACAGTAATCTTTAATCTTCTCTTTCTCCACTGGCCACAATGGACTGTTTTCAATGCCGCATAGAGATCATTTGAAATGATGTACTATACACAAACATCTTTGGGTATAACAAAGTATTCACCCCCCTTTGGCATTTTTCATATTTTGTTTTCTTTCTTCATGGAATCAAAATGCATTTGATTGGGATTTCTTGCCACTGATGAACACAAAATACTCTATAATGTCAAATAAAATGCAACTGTAAAGCTTGTTCTTAATTGCAAAAAAAAAAACAATGATTCCATAAGTATTCACCTCACCTGACATAATACTTGGTAGAAGCACTTTTAACTGCAATTACAGCTGTGTCTATTTGGGAAAAACCAGCTTTGCACATATGGACACTGCAATTTTTGCCCTTTTTATTTACAAAATTGCTGGAGCTCCATCAGGTTGTATGGGGACCGGTGGTGAACAGCAATTTTCAAATCTTTCAACAGGTTCTCAATGGCATTGAGATCTGGGATTTGGGATGATGATCTAAATTTCCTCTTTTTTTTCTTCCATAACAAAAATGTATAAACAGCTCGTTACCTGACTAACCTGTTGGAGAGAGATGAGTGCTCCAAAGATGAAGGAGAAGTGTGTGGAGACCCAGCCTCACCATCTATCTTCACAGAGGCCTGTACCAATTGCAACTATGTCCAGGTAGGCCTTGTCTTATTAGCAAGCAATGCTGATTGCTTTGCCTCCAAAACACCAGTCAATGCGGGTGCTTTAGACCGCTACGCTATTCAAGGCTGTACTTGCCCTCTTTCTGATTAGTTACCCTCAATTCTTGTAATAATGGTGGAATGCAGCAAACACTGGCTTGGTATTTTAAAACTTTGACCAAGTTTTAGGGAGAGTCCTCTATGCTAACACTGCTAGTGTTTCCCCCTGTGTCTCACAGTCCTGGAATGACTTCATGAATCGCTCCGGTGAAGAGCAAGAAAAGCTGCTAGCCCTTCTGGAGGAGGAGGCCAAACTGCCCAAGGACCAGCGCGAGGGTGAGACTGTGTTGTCACTGTCCTCGACCATTGAGGGCAGTTTTCTCCTGACCAGGAGACACCAGTCGAACGACAAAGTCAAGAGTCAAACTCATTCATTTATGGCAGGGTTCCTCAAATCCAATTCGGACCTGGTTCTCCTTTCTTTCGGGTAGTTAATTGAACAATTCATGCAATTGATTGGCCAGTGTCTTCACACCTGACCCCCAGGTAAAGGAAGGGTGGAAAAAACAGCAGTGCTCAGCCCACGAGGACCATGATTTGAGGAACCCCGGTTTATGTCATCTTGTAAATGTGCATCAGTTTACTGTCTTGAATTTTAGCATGCTAATTAAGCTGGCGCTTTTACCAAGTATAATCAGGGTACGTTAAAGTAAAAGTTTTAGCATTTTTTTGCTTTTCGCTTTTATAATGGATTACAAGTAATGGATTCCTGGCGCACTGCCACGCCCTAAAAGAAGATATAAAACACAACATTTGCCTGAACCTCTGCAGTGAAATTGAGAAAGTCAGCATTGCCTTAAACAAGGATACCTGTAGAGCTTGAAGAACTGTGAAAAATCTCTCCAAGCAGATTTGGGGCAGGATAACTGATTCCTTGTTTTATTTGCTCCCTCCTCAGTGGATCCAGCCTACAGCACTCAGGACTACTTCCAAAGGATTGACCGACGGCTTCGGGCCACACTGAAGCGCAAACAGATTCCCCTTGTAAGCATTACAGCATACAGACGTGTCTTTCAGTTTAACCACAATTCTGTAGCCTCCGAATATGCTTTTCATTATTTAAGTTTTGGACCCAATTCCTCTATCCCGCCTGAGGGTTTAAGATCACGATAGCTTCATGTCAAAGTGAGTGAGTCAGCCTAAATAAAGTGGTTTGGATCATTTTAAGTTACGTGATCATTTGTTCTGCACTGAGTCAGTAATGGCTTCAAATTGTTGGAAAAATACATTGTAATTAATAAAACATTTTTTTATATTGTTTGTAGTTTGCACGTATACACTAGAATGGGGGTATTCAAATCCAGGCCTCGAGGTTCGCAGTGTCTGCAGGTATTTGCTCCAACCACTCACTGATTTCACAAATTACCTCCTGGACCAAGGAGGTCAACTAATCAGGTGGTGTTGTGTGTGGTTGGAGCAAATACCTGCAGACACTGCGGCCCCGAGGCCTGGATTAGCATACCCCTGCACAAGAACGTGATGCAAGGTTCACGCATAGGGTGAATTTTATTCAAAAATATATAGGGAAATTTTACTAATTTATACTTAATAACATTTTCTTTTCTTTTTAAAACCCATGCGCCATCAATTCTACCACTTCTTCCTTCCTCATTATGTTCTCCCACTCTCTACTGGCTCAGGGGACATTGGAGCTGCTGGAGGAAGGTCTGCTGCGTTTCTTTGCTGACCAACCCCACTCTGTTTACACCACTAGGCTTGGCAGCAGGTACATATGGCCTAGAGATATTTCAGTAGCACTAATCCTGACTTGTATGTTGGGACAATTCAAGAGCTTATCTGTTTTGTTTGGTTTCATATAGTTTAGTAAGCGGCTATGAGTAATTTCAACTATTCAAACTTTTGTTTTGTGCATTTTTGCTAATAGCTTTGAAAGACTGCTTCTTCACGCTGTCTGCCAGTACATGGACCTTGTTTCCGCAAGTAAGTACCTTTTGGCCATATTTGGTGATGTTCTTTTCAAGTTTCAGGAATGATAAATTAAGTTTATAGGAATTTTACATCCAGAACACACAGTATGATTTGTTTTCATTGGTTCTCTGTGGCTCAGTTGGTAACTCAGCGTTGAAATCAGGGTTGTCATTCAGTGTCAGGGGGCCAGCTACAAAATTTCATTCACTACAACACTCCCTTAAACAGTAGATCAATTATAAATATTATATTATCTTGGCCTCATTGAAATCAGGGAATCATAGTGTCAGGATTCAGCTACAATTTCAGAGCCGTACAATACACCCTTAAACAGTTGATAAAATAAATAGTCATACTGGGCCTCGGATAGCGTAACAGTCTAAGCATTCACTTGGGAAGGCCCAGGCCGAGGGTGGCGATTGGCTGGTCAATCGTGGGAGAGGGTGGGGGAGGGTGACTCGAAAGAAATAGAGGGTATACTTGGCTACTAAATTGGGAGGAAAATGGGGGGGAAATCAGGAACAAAAAAAAAAAAAAAGGATAAATAGTCATACTCTCCATATGACTATCTTTTGCTTCTTGCCAACATGTTTTTGCTCATTTCCAATTTCTCAGGGGTCTGTCATGCTTTCTGCATAGTGAAGGAGTTGGAGACCCTTGGATTGCCAGGGAGCTGCTATAGTAACTCTTGAAGAAAAAATGTGAACCATGAACTTGGTTGTTATGAAAAAAAAAAAAAAAAAAAAAAAAAGGAAATGGGTCAGTTAATGGGAATGTGTGTGCTGATCTAAAACATCCATTTACAGCACTTAATGGTCACATGTCAAACATAATTGGATGATAATAACATGTTGCAACATAATAAGCAAAAACATTACAGCAACATTGAAAACACAGTTATCATGGCAAGAAATCTTACTGTGTGTTCTAATGTCACAATATATATTTTTTTGTCAATGATATGCTTTTGTGACTTCAGTGATGAAAAGCAGACACTACTCTGAAATCATAAAAAAACAAAAACGATCATAAATCCCAGGGCTTCATGTTTAACCATCAGAAATCATTATTGTTGCGAAGAGGCAATATTTGCATAACTCTTCACCAACCGTTCGGACCAAATCCCTGACTCTCTGCTGACGTGTGTGGTGAAATTCCAGGTTCCGACTGCAATGGTGCTCGTCAGACAAAGGTCGTGAACAAACAAGACGAGTTCCTGCCACCGCAACCCCTGCTGTCTGCCTACCTGGAACAGATGAGCTAAGAGATGGGGGGAAAGCGCCAGGGAGTCTGTGTCTGCGTGCAGCCTGTGCTCTTTATTTAGCCAGTATGACTTCATAAAGCAGCTTTAGAGTAAAGACCGTCAGGCTTGTTCGTTCTGAATGTACTGTTCTGTATACGGTTGGAGGGTACGAGCAAAGAGCGTGTGCCACAAAACACAGTCCCCGGTTGCTAAATCCTGCCTAAAAGCTAGTTTGAGTGGTGTATTTGTCTTTGTTTGTGGGGGTGGGGGCACAGCACGTCCGGATAGGTAGTATTGATGTATTAGAAGAAGTTGAGACTTTACTTTTTGCACTACATGAATACAAAGGTGCAAATACATTGTTTTTACCAAGCACTGCATCAACTACTTGTTCTTACCTGCTTTAAGAAGGTATGGGATGCATTCAGGTCTGCTTCTGCATGTATTTCGTTTTTGGTCGAAAAAACATTTTATTCCTCCTAAGCTATTTCTTTAATTTAGCTAATATGCTTATAGTGTGTTTTACCAATTTGCATTTCCTGGAGTATTTAACTATCTAATATGGGGCTAACGTTGGATTATTCACATATTTATGAGGTGCTTACTAGTTAGGAACGTATAGGAAGATTACATAGCCATACTTCTTAAAAGTTGCATGAATACCAAATGGTCAATTCAACACGATTGTGTTATCTGAATGCTTTTGGCTGTTCTTACTTCAATATAGAAAATTAATTACGGATTTAGATGACCTTAAACCAATGACAGTAGCCTACATTTGTCAGAAAAAGGAACAATTCAAATCTGGATTATGTTGCTAAGCATTGTTCCAGTGACATGTGTACTGCATAAAAGAATATCGCTATAGAAAATGATCACTATTTGAACATTCACCTAAAATATACTCTTTTTAAACCAGAAATGGTAACACGTTTATATTGTCAACTTAATTTCCATTTGCCCTTGAAATGGAGGTCAAATTAATTTGCTCTGTGTGTCAAGGCAAGGTCATCATTGAAAAACATCTGGTGCTGTTTTGTATGTGCTTTTTATGTAGAAGTTCAGTCCACTTGTTAGGTTAGCCAAAATGATTGTAATCTGAACTCAATTTAAACAATTTACAGGTGCCTGGGTATCGTATAGATACCTATAGAATTATTACTACCATCTTGTTGCTGGAAACCAGTCATCAGGTACTACTGTATTACTGTGCAATAGTAGCCTTCAGTGTTGTCAACTACAGCAAATACTTGGCACTTGGAATATCTAGAGGCCAAACCAGTTCTTCTAGTTGGTTATAGGTCTTATCACACGGGCAAACCATTTACTAGCACTTAAGCCTTATGATTGCATGAGGATGTATCAGTTATGTTTATTTATATATACATATGTATTTGCGTGTGTGTGTGTATGTAAACAGTTGTACATTTTATATGAACTGAAGTGTATAGGCACCTAACCAGCCAGTGGTGTCAGTAACCAAAGTTTGTGTGTGTGTGCGTCAAAATGTCAACTTCACCCCAAAGTCTATTGGGCATTAAGCCACCCCAGAATGTTTTTTTAATACTTCATATTTTCTAATACCTTTGTCCAGTGTGGTCATTTTAAAGTGATCAACCGGACTATGGCATCATCCCTAACTGTTGTTCTTTTTCACAGTCTATTGTGGTACTACTTTACAAATTTATATATAATTGTTTGGTGTTGCCAATACTGAACATACATTTGGTTATATACAATTAAGCACATATCTGTAAAACTCCATTTTAATTTTTTTTTTTTTTCTTTCTTTTCTTCCCTTAAGAGTAATCAATCATCTTTCACAGTTGTGTTTGCGCGGATTATGACTTCATGATTTCATGACTTTCGATCATAAACCATAAAAAAGGGCTTTCACTTTCTTAGACTGGAATGTTCAAATGTGTAACTTGTATCGTCAAGAAAGTAACATGTTCAATGTAGTGGTGTTATTTCTGTCTCTGAAAAAAAGCTTTCATCTTTTGGAGTCATAATTATGTCATCGATATGGAACAAGAACTGTTGTATAGCTATTTATTGACCCGCAAATGGAATAGATAAGTACTTAAATAAATGTTAATTCAAATGCTGACTACATATACTGGTTGTAGCTTATTGTAAAATAATCGGGGTAGGCCAAATTTGTATTTGTGGTCTTATATTTGTTTCCTTATTATTAGGAAGCCAGCCACCTCAGACGCATAGGCACCCTATTGTTGTTGTTGTTTTCTTACCCCTGCCACTTTGGGGGGGAAAGTGCAACAACAACAAAAAAGACAGTTTATTGAAAATGACTAATTGTGACAGGTTCATAGAGTGCATTGGCCTTCCTGTTGGCCATGAAATGAGATGGGTGTTTGGCTTTGTTGGCACACGGGGTAGGCTCTCTGACTTCCTGAGACACAGGAATACAGGTAACTAAAAGGAAGGAAACCCCAACAAGTGTCTTAGGGCGTTGTTGGGTCTCCACGAGACACCAGAACAGCTTCAGTGCGCCTTGGCATAGATTCTACAAGTGTCTGGAACTCTACTGGAGGAACGAAACGCCATCATTTGGTGATTTGTTGATGATGGTGGAAAACGCTGTCTCAGGCGCCACTCCAGAATCTCCCATAAGTCTCAGTTGGGTTGAGATCTGGTGACTGGGATGGCCGCGGCATATGGTTTACATTGTTTTCATGCTCATCAAACCATTTAGTGACCACTCATGCCCTGTGGATGGGAGCATTGTCATCCTGGAAGAGACCACTCTCATCAGGATAGAAATGCCTCACCATAGGATGAAGGTGATCACTCAAAATGGCTCTGTATTTATTGCCGGTTACCTTGCCCTCTAAGGGGTTGAGTGGACCTAAACCATGCCAGGAAAATGCACCCCACACCATAACAAAGCCAACAGAACTCATCACCGTGGGAAACAAGCACTTGGTCCTGTAGGTTTCTTTTGGCGTGCACCACACATGCACTCGTCCGCTTGTTGAAAACAGTCCTGGAGTTCGTTGGTCCTGAGTGTTTTGGAGACATCTTCAACCAGCAGCTTATTGACACCTGGAACAACAGATGATTGCAGTGGTTCTAACTAAGTACTAAGCTTGATTTGGAATTTTAAAAAAATAAACCATGAATGTCCAGGAAACTCCCCTGCCATAAGAAATGAATGGTGAATCTTTGACATCCAAACATTGTATTGCTCACTGCAGGGGGTGTTGTGACATGGCACACTAATTCAGTTGAATATTCTGAAGAGATGATTGAGTTGGGGACAAAATAGATTATGAACTAAAACTTTGGATGCCATTTCTATTCCCACAAACAGTACCAAGTCCATACACATAACCGTATTAACACATGAACACCCTTATGCCCAAGCCCTTTGTCCATGTACTCTATGCTCGTTTACACACACAAATATATTCTCTCACTCTTACATGCACATGTACGAGTCCATCACACTCCCACAATCACATGCTTAGAGAGGTACAACGTTCACACACGCATTATGCTTACACTCCTCACACCTGCAAGTTCCTCATACTTACACAAACACACATTGTCTTAACCTACATTCATCATGTGCAGAGACTCGCCATATTGTGAGACCCGTTATAACTTGCCATATATGTACTCAAAGTTTCTCCTAAAATTGTAAGCATTTTTAGTTGGAGATATAATGATATCCCAGTTGACCGTGCAGGTTTTACTCCAACCAAGTATACTTCATAAACGACTTTAATTCTACTTAACAGCCTTGCTCAGCACATTAGCTTTACTCTGACCCATGAAATGTATTTCCATTTGAAGGGAAATGCAGCTGTAGAGACTAAGCCAAGTATACAATTTGGGTATGTTTCCTATGATTGTATATACTTGTTGCACTTAAACAAGCTAATTTAGCCCTAAACTTAAATATCTGTATTTATAAGTCCAGTACTTACAACTTCACGAAAATCTACACATAATTGCACATGGTGAAAGATGGCAGCATATTGTTAAAACTAATTTGTGCAAATAAGAGACTAGCGGTGACTTGAGCACAGTACAATTAAGTAAAATCATTTAGTTTGTTTTTGAGGCAGTTAAAACAAACAAAAACTTACGCACCTTGCCGCCCTAATTAAAATAAAAGCGCTATCATCATTATGTCTTGACGTTGTCTTATTTGGCAGAAGCTCGTTTTCTCTTTCAACACACCTGTGCCTTTGTGAGACAGGGAGGAATTAAGAGTAGGTCAGTGTGTTTTATGTGCCGGAAAACAACAATTTACCACCACAACCGTTCTTGTGTGAATAGGGAACAAAGAAACGGCAATTAAAATCTAGCACTTGCCTTCTAACCTGATCACTTGCCATCTAACCTGATCACTTGCCATCTACCTCACCTTTAAGTTTGATATAAAAGCGGTCTGAAGCGCCGATCATACTAGATCCGGAGACTTTGTCCTGTCTATGCTTTAAGTCTCAGAAGAAATGTGTTTATTTTTATTTTGCACATTTTGTAATTCATATTCAATACGCGGAACACGTCTATGATAAATGCATAGCTTCCCATGGGATGCGCCTTAAATGGGGAGAATTTAGACCGACTAGGCGCATTCAGAGGAATATTTCGTTGTTGCTGGAACAACGGGACAACAGTTGAGTTAGATATCTCTGTTGAGTTGTACAGCTGCTTGATATTGGAGACAGTAGACATGCAGACATTGCATGTAATCCAATAAGGAGACACGTAATTGTTTCGCAGGTGTTGAATGGTGTATTCCATGGCAAGATTATGTTTGATTTAGTTAAGTCTGCGAACACCTCGGCCACAGCAGGGCTTCTTTCAAACGAGGCGTGTAAATCAGCGGATCTGTGCGACGGTTCAGCCGAACTCGACCCCCCGTTTCTGGTGGACGCGTGGCTCGTGCCGCTGCTCTTCGCTCTCATTATGGTGATCGGGCTGGCTGGGAACTCGCTGGTCATCTACGTGATCTCCAAACACAAGAAAATGCGAACTGCGACAAACTTCTATATTGGTAAAAAAAAAAAAAAAATCTTCCCAATTCAATTTCTTTATGTTGGTTTTGTTTATTGTGCATTTAAATTGTTTATTGTGCATTTACTAAGTTCGTAAGTGCAGTGACGTTAGCATTATGCCTTTCTACTAACCTGAGCGGTAGGTCGTAAGGAATGTCATGTCTTCACAGTTAACCGCGCCACCACTGACATCATTTTCCTGGTGTGTTGTGTTCCGTTCACGGCCACGCTGTACCCGCTGCCCAGCTGGATCTTTGGTAACTTCATGTGCAAATTTGTCAGCTACATCCAACAGGTCAGGAGTTTTTTTTAAATTTTGATTGTTTTATTTGTATTGACTTATATTGATACATTGGAAATGTATTGATCCCCTCTTTTATCAAATTGAGTGGTTTTTTTCTACATAACTGGATATTGTCATATCTGTAGCTACCTGGATATTATCAATATTATCCATGTTGTCATGTAGGCTATGTAGTTTATCTTGCCATCATTTCTATTTGACAATGCTCACACATTGCTAAACATAATGCCACCATACACTACAAAACACAAGGTGTTAGTTTACATACTGTATATTTATACATATACTGTATATATTGTCATTGCTGTAACAAGTGTTTACCTGTTACAGATTTAGAAGTGTTTTGTTGCAGAAAACGCTGCTGGAATTCGTATGAGGATTTTATTGATATTATTGCAGGTGTCAGCACAGGCGACCTGTGTGACACTGATGGCGATGAGTGTGGACCGTTGGTACGTGACTGTCTGCCCTCTGCGTTCTTTGAGCTGTCGGACTCCGCAGGTCGCCACAGTGGTCAGCCTGGGAATCTGGATAGGTAGGCTAAACACCCAGGTTACTCACCTTCACAGCATACAAATCAACATTTTGCTGACTGCTGTCTCCTCCATATCATTGTTTCATGTTATTTTTTTTGTCTGGGCATTTTCTTGTTTGAATATATCATCACATCTGGTACATTTTGGGCGTATGCATTTCTAGATGATCTAGTATTCCATGGTCTTGGATTTAAGGACAAGTTTTTTTGTTCAAATTTATATTTTGTTCATGCAGTAATCCTTTCCTTTCCTGCTGGTCTTGCTGCACAAATATTTCTAAGATATCTGTGGTGTTTTACACATTCTTTGTAGCACAGAGCAAAGGTATTTCTCAAATCCTGCCATGCAATTTTGTTAATAACTTAATATGCAAGCTGATTAGTGCACTTAGTAACATGCCATATGTGAAAGTTCGGCAAATTATTGGCACCAACTGGGGAATGAGAATGAACATCATTTTCTTCCTCTTTGCATATATCTTTATTACATTGGTGCTACCTAAGGTGCGTATTGATGGTGACCCATGGGAAATCAAGTCTTTAGCAATAAACACATTTAGCTATACATTAAAGTTCCATCATATGAACACATATAGAAACAAAGAGGTCAAACTCTGGATTGTCAATATAGGTTTAACTCCATTGGAGTTTACATTACACATGCTGATTTTTGAACTCTGCATACAAGTGTTGAGGAAAAATAAGCCTGTGACAATTGTTGTTCCCTGCATTTCTGAATTGTTTTCTTTTTGAAACCCGGCAACACCCATTGCCTTTGCGTACCATGCTTTCATTTATGTTTTTAAAATGTGCAACTAAGTCCATAGAGAGTGCGACAATATACAGTATATTTGTTAGTGTTAAATGTAAATATCCGGGATTGCCATTTTTTATGTTTGTGGCCAATAATGCATACATATCTTACTGCACAACTGCCAACATTCTTGTGACAGGTTTGGAATTTTGTATGTACAAAATTCTTGTTTCAGGGTTCACCAAGTGTATACAGTATTGTAGTAAAATGTTTTCTTGATATTTATTTAAATCAAAACCTTAATCAAATATGCCATCAACACAACCCCTGAATCCGTGCCCACATTATGTTATGGATGTAAAATGTTTTCTTGATATTTATTTAAAATCAAATTGTCGACCGATCCTTGCCCCTTCCCATTTTCTATGTTTGTGGCAAATGCATGGTCCCCAGTTTCCCTCCCGTCTGGAAGTCGTTTTGCCATATCTTACTGCACAACTCAACATTCTGCACTGTGATCAGGTTCCTGGAAATCTTTGTTGGTATGTACAAAATGCTCCCTGTTTGTTCAGGGTTCATTGTAGTTACTCTCCGTCTTTCTTGATATTTATTTAAATCAAAACACCCCGTTAATCAAATAGATCCTGGATGTTACTGTTAGACTCAAAGTTTTTAGTATCATATTTAAATCAAATACCTACATACAGGTGAGGATTGCTTCTGTGTTTCTTCTAAGTTCTATTTATGATTAGTTCCATCCAATAAATTAAAAAAAATCAAACACTAAGCAAAAGTAAAAAGTAAGCAGGGCCTGTCTGATACAGTCAGGTTTCGAACCGCGATCGCGATAGGCAGCTCACACTCATAAAGGACCAGCCAATATGGGTGTGTTAGACCGCTATGCTATCCGAGGCCCCACACTGTTCTTATCTCTTATACTGGCACACAGAATAGGCACCTTGCATGATGCACGTGCATCCACAAGCAGGCACAGAAAACCTGCGAGGCTTGCATTACTCACACACAGCTTGAATTCCTCCCAGCATTATCATTGATCTTCTGCGCTGCAACTGTTTTGATTCCCTCTCTCTGCACCAGGCTCCTTCCTGGTTTCTGTGCCAGTGCCGATGTACAGCAAGACCATGGTGGGCGAGTGGTATGGCCCCCAGGTCTACTGTGCTGAGAGTTTCCCCACTCCTCTCCACAAGAAGGCTTTCATTCTGTACAACTTCCTGGCCGTCTACATGCTGCCTCTGGCCACCATCTGTATCTGCTACATGGTTATGTTGCATCACATGGGTCAAATCGCCATGGAGCCCGTTGAAAATAACCACCAGGTACCCATCAGCCACACTCTGACAATGTTCAAGGACTAAAGCCACTACAAATCTTTGGATTTGATTAGACTCAGTTGACCATTTCCATATATTTTCTCTTTGTCTTTTCATAGGCATTGGAAGAAAATGCTATCGAAGATTTATTTACATCTCTGCTAAATAGTGTGCCCTTATGAACAGAAATATTATGAAAGGAATATAACTCACTATTAGGTGGGGTCATTCCATAATAAATCAACTCACCCTTTTTGATTTTAACCAAAATTGCCATACGTATTTGTCCATGGGAGAAATTGCCATTTCTGGGGGGGAAAACTGCAATTTCTGGACCCGAATGATCAAAATTGGACACCCCACCCTACCATAAAACATCCATATTTTCATTATTGATAATTGTTTATTGATTATTATTAACAATATTAATTATTGATTTTATTATTTCTGTAAAAAGACATGCTTATGAAAATTAGGTCTTTTTTTTTTAGTTTTTACCTTTGACCTCATTTATAAAAAATGATTAACTCATAAACTCTGATTTTTTTACCAATGTTGTAGCTTAGACCCTTGTTTACATCTCCTGAAGTCTTTGTGTTGTACCCACGGTCAGCTGAGGCACAGATTACACCTGAGTACAGGGTGATACTTTGTGCACCTCTGTGTACTGAATGGTCATTCAGGAAATCACACTTACCATTTCTCCCACAGACAAACATTTAATGTGGAAATTTTGCTTAAAATGAAAACGGTCAACAGGTTAATTGATGTGATATGGAATGACCCCGTGGTGATGAACAGTGGAAACATTTTTATTTTTTTATTTTGAATGATATACTGAAACAGGTATAACGTGCTAATCTGAACTATCCTTCAAAAATTGTCACAGCAAAAGCATTGCCATTTTTTGAATTGAACATTGGCTTTATATAGCACCTTCCAAGGAACCCAAAGCGCTTTACAATGATAGGAGGCATGGCACTAACAACGTTTAGGTTGTGGGTTCACAGTGGAGAGGCGAGGAGGGAGGGGCCACATATACTGAAAAATGTATGCATTCAGTACTGTAAGTCGCTTTGGATAAAAGCATGAATGGCATATGTTGTGGTTGGGAATTTTGCCAAAAATGGCATTCGCTACTGTAAGTTAAAAAGCATCCTGAATGGCTTCATTGAACTCTGTTCCCGCCTCAGCTGCAGGTGTTGGCGGAGCGCTCAGTGGCCATGAGGACCAAGGTTTCCCGCATGGTGGCGGTGATCGTGCTGCTGTTCACCTTGTGCTGGGGCCCCATCCAGCTCTACATCCTCGTGCAGGCCTTCAGCCCACGCTTCCGCCACAGCTACGCCACCTACAAGCTGAAGATCTGGGCACACTGCATGTGCTACACCAATGCGTGCATCAACCCCGTTGTCTATGCCTTCATGGGCGCCAATTTCCGCAAGGCCTTCAAAAGAGCGTTCCCCTGCGTATTCAAGCAGCGTGTGGCTGTGGTCCAGCCGTCGCAAAGAAATGCAAACACTGAGATGCACTTTTTCTCGTAGGTCTCCTGACCAATGCTACTCTCTCAAGTCTTGTTGCTTACTATGTCTGCTTTATTATAATTGTCCTCTTCTAAATCTGCTCATTCCTATCTTCTTTTTGACGAAAAGTGTGCGCTTGCTGCACCATTATGTTTGAGATTAACATTTATAACGATTAACGTTTATAACCGCATTTATCCACTAGATGGCAGCGTACTAGAGCCAAACGAATTGGTGTCAAATACTGTAGCTCCAACCTGCTGAGGAAAACAAGATGCACGTCAACCTTGGCCTCCGGTCTCGATGTGGTTGGTCTCAGTTCCTTCATTTGTTAAAAAATGATAGTACAGGTCCCAGCCCGTGATTTGCAAGTGTAATATATTAAGACCATCGGCGCCTGGGATAGGAAAATGTATTATCCTGCGTCATATTCTTTTTCTATTCTACTATGAATAAGCCAAATGGCCAAAGGCAAATGTAAAATGAGTATGCGACTCTAAATAGCTATAGGGGATGGCAAGGAGCCAGCAGGTGTTTAGCTTTTCGGCTAAAAAACAACTGCAACATAAACATTAAAATCACGTGGCGTAAACTAAAATATTGCGTATGTGACATTTTCTCGATCTTTATAGTACAATCATGTTAAAACGACATCGAAGGAAGATACAAACGATGACTATCAAATCAGAAATTACACGAGAATATATCTTGTAGGAAAGTAACTCCCAGAATGTGTCTACAAACTACAATCAAGATGGTAGAGGCGTATGTTTTGCAGGTGGCACAGATGTATGAACCGTACAAAAAAAGAGGCGAACAACCTGTATTACATACGAAATGCATGCATGCAAACACATATTTCAAATGCATGGACTTAAAATACTGCCCGCCACCACCAAAAGTTTGCACCTTGTAGCCTGAGGTGAGCAGGTGTTCCAAGGATTCGAGGCTACTGTCAGAAACACAAGGCAGTATTTAGAATGTGAAATACTTCAGGAAGCAAGTGCAGAACATTTTAAACCAGCTATACTGTTATCCGTTGGCTTACGCCGACTTTAGAGGTTGGCATTATGTTTGATTGCATGTGATTAAAATACGAAAGTGTCATAAATAAATAATACGCTTGGAACGGAAGACAAACACCCGCTCTCCATTGTTGAACACAAAGGTTTAATAATTCACGAAAGCGATTTCTTATCAGTCAGCGATGTAGACTACACTATAATAAGGTGACGATAAACGATCCAAGAGCTTTACCGTCGCTTAATGCCTTACTGATTTCGTTGTGGATAAAACTGGTCAATATCCTGAAATACCGGGCGACATTTGATCAGCAATAATACACGCGCGTGCGCACACAATCTCTTCAATCATTCATTCATCGGTTATACTTTCTGTGCTCGTACTCTTGCGCACAACACCCACCCACTGATGAGCGAACGGGATCTCTAACTAAGGGAACGTCGCCAAAAACTCGACATGCCGTAAGTACTGGATATGAATGATATAAAAACCCAGGGAAAATCCGTCGCGTGACATACCTGTAAAATTGTGAAGTGAGGTTGAGACCATCGTAAAAGGACACGGGATCTAAGAAAGGAAAAACACGCGTTCTTTCTTTAGTGCTACAGAAGTCAAGTTATAATAGAAAAATTAATACATCGGAAAGGGGACCTTGTATGTCGATATATAGGCTATATGTTTCATTGCCTGTGTGCGTACAGTATTTCTGCAAGTTTTCAAGATGGTGTTTGCTGACAATCCCTCTTTTATTGGGGGTTGGCTGGCCCCCTCTGATTCAGAGGTTAGGAATTTGCATCTGATTGCTGTTTGTCAACCAATGATTTGACTCTAGGACCGTGAGCACGCCTTAGATTAGGCGAGGATACAATGTTACTTCTAAATCAAGCCATACTTTCAAATCGAATTAGATGTAGGCAATCGAATTGAAATAATACACATGATAGCTGTTTATTTCGGTGCATACTACATACAGTTAAAAAACATCAAGATAGACCTGAATTCACAGGGAAATCAGGAATGTTTCTTCCGGTTCCTAAGAGTACAAAAACAAAACGGAAGCTGATTTGGTAAGTTTTTTTCTTCTTTTTTGCCCACTCACACGCAGTTCATTTTTAAAGACAGAGAACGCAAAGTCCGTTATAAACATAAACGGGTCTATCTGTTTCTCAAATTTCCCCCAAATATAGCGATCTTTGTGCATCAGTGGTGGGCCTTATTACAGTAAAGTACATGTTATCCGCGTTATGATTCGTGTATGTTACAAGATAATTAGCTTGCGTTTTATCGAACATACTTTGCAGGGCTGGTAATTTACGTCAGCATTTCTGTAGTGTTCGGTACATTATGTCCTTAATGTACATGTCAATGTTATAACTCCCATTGCAATGTAAATCCTAGGTTATTTGTTTGAGCTTGTGATTTCTGAATTCAAGTAAGCTAACAACTTATTCTGTTTGCAATTGAAAAAACCCCATTAAATCGGGTAGTTATCTACACGTTCAATGCATAGCCTACTTTTATGCTATGCAATCATTGATTTTTTTGATTATGGGGAAGTAGCTTTGATACAATTATATAACACTCGTTTGGAGGCACACTTTTTCTGAAACGCGGCACTGTATAGTATGGTAGGTATATCTGAAATGGCTATGTAAATTAGTTTACGAAAAAGTTTTTGTTTTGTAAGTGTAAACCGCAGGAAAAATTGTGTTTGTCACGTCTAAGTCTTATTGACTATAGTTTACCTTTGAAGTCAAAATGAACTTTAATTTCAATCGAGAGCAACCTTGGTCGATTCAATCGGGTAAGTGGTTCACGTGAATTAAGATCATTGCGTAGGTCTGTATAGTCTCACACAAAAAATGCAAGAAAACTGTCCTCAGAAGTTATTCTGGTAAATTGTTTTCGTTTAGCCTACATTTTATGATCTGAAACGATTGGTCAGTGTTGCAAGATATCCCTGGTCCTTGGCTTTTGATGTTGTAAGCAATATTGGGTTTCCATACGACGAATTCGAAAGACATCAACTTTGCTGTGGATTCTTGATTCAAGTCAATGTAATTATACTCATCAAATGGGTCAGTTTACAATTTGCTTAGAGGTTTAACATCTTACTGGTGCACTTACTGCAAGCTGTGCCATTCTACTAGGTGGTCCAGGTGTTGTTTTGAAATAATTAAACTCCACAGATCAGTAATTGCAATCTTACATTTTTTATTCGCTTTTGTGTGTCCCTTATTACGCTACACATCCCATTCGTCGAATGGCCATAATATTTTAATGACCTACGCTAACACATTCAAAATGGTGCCGTAACATAGCCAGACTGTATATGTTGATAGTGTGGAGACTACATGTTTTGGTTGCAATTACAGAGTATGTTTTGTACTGCAATTACATAAGCACAAGATTTATTTTCAAAAAGAAGCAGAAAAACAAGTTTGTGGACGTTGTAATAGGCCAGTTTAGCTATGTAACAAAAACAAACCTTTGAATATGGGGGAGGGTCAAGATTTGAAAAACGAAATCTTCAGCAAACAGACTGCAGCTGCATCAGTGAGGTCTGGCACATGTGCAGTCAATGTTAGCTGCCTATCAGGGAGCCTTCAGGTATTGCCTGTATAGATTATCAATTGGTAGTCATTGACTAGTGGACAAACGTAACAGCTGCCTCTCATGTCAATTTTCACAAATTTGATGAATGTGAGTGTTAACTGACAAAGTTAGTCAGCTTATCTGTGATGGGCAGTGAGCAGCATTGTTTTCGAGTAAAGAAGATAATGTCTTGAGGGTCTGTTTGGTCCCTGGGTGGCAGACCAAAAGGTTATATCTGGTTACACCCAATTGTATCTTAAACTTGTTTACTTTGCATCAAGAGTTTGGTGGTGGATATTTAACTACAGCGGCAGTCTACTTGTGTCTTGACTACAGGGAACACGATGTAAATGGGTGCATTCCTGAGCCAATTCTCCCAGATTCGCCGGCTCAGAGTGTATGCAGGTCCAATTGCTGTTATGATTCACTTGGTCAACAGACACATGCAACACAGAATGTTCTGTCATAACTGTAATGCTTGAACACAATATTATGACATTGGCACAAGGTCATGATAACATTTTGAGAGTTATATGCTAGCTCTGTGAGTCTCTTTAAATCTTCTGTTAATGTTGTGATTCAAATGCTTTTGTGTTTGGTCAACCAGAGACGGTCCAGTCCACACCCTTGAATGAACACAGACCCTACACAAGTTGAGCAAAAAATGGCATTGTAACTAAATAAATGTGGACTGAAATACTTCTGTATGTTTAAAAAATGTCTCTCCATATTTCAATGGAGTCTGGTCCATTGTGGTTCATCATTCAATAATATAAACAAGTCACGGTATTAAAACGTGTTTATAATTCTGTATTTGGTGTAGTGACTGTACAACAGGAATATGTCACATTCAGTTTGATAGGTGCCACCTGACTAAAGCCTTAAGTCATGTGAGTGGTGGTTATCTGAAGGCAGAGGCCTGTGTGAAAAAGAGCAGTTTACTAGGTTGGGCTGTCATTTTTACAATAAATAATATGGCCAGTAGATCAGTGAGAGGGTTCCTCTTTTCCTACGCCAGAAATTGGCCTGATTTAAGTTTGGCTTCTAAAAACCTGATAACACGGTGGCTCAAAGACAATGCCCCATAACAGTCAGAATAAGGTCTATTATGTGGCTGTTTCTGGGCTAGGTTCAGGTTTTCTTGCCTGCCTTTGTGTATATAAACGGTTGAAAGCATAGGCCATTGGAGGTTTGGATGACACCCTGCATGTCTCAAGTTTGTAAATACTACATTGGCTTGTATTTTTTTGATAGGTTTTTCTCAAAATCTTTGTCATTTTTAATAAATGTATTGTTTCCGTGTAAATTGTGTTAACACAATCCTAATGATGGCTGTAACCCCAGTAGATTTGCATGTCTTGATATTGTTTTATTGCTTTTTCTCTTGCTCTATGACTATTTTTGAACCATTGCCGGAGAGTCTTTTTAAACCAAATGGCCTGCACCTGTTGCTGGGTGAGATATATAATATCCATTAAAGAAATTGTGATCAACCTGATACAAACCTAAAGAAAATACCAGAGATACATTTTTAAAGCAGTGATATCTCCCATAGGTTAATACTGTGGCCTGTACCCTTAAAAACAATTTGTCTGTCTGCACATACGAATTACGGACGCAATTAATTGCACCAATTAGTGCATTTTTGTAGTATTAATGCAATATCAAATACAAGGTTAAATATGATCGCTTTATGTGCATCGCACAAAAACGATACACGTTATGGTCTATGATTAGCAAACACAATTCGTAAATAAGAAATGTCTGTTTAGTACACAGCATTCAATAACAGTAACATGTTTTAATGTTTGTAATGTGAAAATCCAAAGTGGCTCTCCTTTTTAGGAGTTCATTAGTGTTGCCGCCCTTTGGCGGTAGACTTGCTTAATATCGCAAAACCTGAATGTCGAAATGCCATGTTTCTTTTCATCATGGTGTCTGTGGAAAAATGTTTAAAAAAACCCTTCTTTAATCCATTATGACTGTGCACCTTTGCCACGGCTGTATCTGTCTTTGAGAATTGGCCTTAGGAGTGATTGAGCGATACCTCTGAGATAAGATTAGCATGAACCAGTTTGTCCTGTAAAGTTGCCCATCTTTCAATGTTCCAGCAACTAATACATTATTGGGGATTATTTTGTAACATGCATTTGAAGTTGAATGTAACATTTGTGGTTCATTCATTGAATGGTGTTTATGTTATTAGAATGTGTACTTGAGCACCTAATCGTTTTTTTGAAGAGTAGTCACGGTATTGATATAAGGAGGCAGGTGTGACTAAATTCACCTGAATAGTCTCTATGAAGGCAGGGGAAATAACACCTGTCTGTCTGTCTGTGTGCATTCATTAAAAGCCTTCAAACTGAAACGTGGGCACATTTGATACCATACATTTGGTGAAGTTCTGTAAGACACGCATTGTATGGAAACTTCTGTCCTTTAATGTTTATTCATTCTCAAAACATCTGTACTTTAAAAACATAAGGTCTGTAATAAGTTATTTTTTTACTTGTTTTTCTGCCTTTTTATTGTTTTTATCAGCAAAATAGTCAATTCTACAAACCATATATGCACAGGGCATTCTTAGCAGAAAAAGGCCAATTTTATACTAGGGTATAGTAAAAGATGACTGGTGGATGGTGGATGGTGTAATTAATAATAACATGCCTTGTGCCTCTTATGTTTCTGTAAGTATGTGACGATTCTTAGATCATAAATTTTCCGTGCTCGTAATTTGTGGTTCAGCTTTTGAAGTTTTTTTTTCAAATGAACAAAGTTCATTTAAATTTAATGTGTGTGTGCCCCTCCCCCAAACGTATCAAACTGCTGCAAATCTAGCAAAACTTGCCCTTCAAGTTCTCCTGACAGTGATTTGGTGTCAAAAGTTGACTCTGGGCCTTTTGATTCTGCATTGTTCCAGGAATGCACTCAAACCTCAAGGTGAATGAAACTGAAAAAAATACGGCCATTCCATGGATCCCAAATCAACACACGAATATATTGAATATCCTTTACAATGACTCTGAACACCGTACTCGGTGTAACATCCCGGTCGGGATACAGAGCTGTTCTCCCAAATGTCATGTATTATAGTTTGTTGAGGGAAAGGGGGATTTGCTCTGATTGGACCTGTGTGGATTAGAAACGTATGGCAGGCGATCAAGTTCACTTCTTAAAGACCCGGTCTCTTTGCATAATGAACCCCGTCTAATGAATAACATGCCTTGTTAAAGGGGAGTGAATGTTGCTTCTGCTGTTGTTGTGCTCTCGAAATTATGGTTGGAATGCGTTCAGGACTTGGGAAATTGGTTCTCTGATAAAGTGCCTTTATAGTCCCGGCATTAAGTATGGTGCATAGCTGCATTTAACAGCCCAAAGATTTATAACATTCTGTTCGCGGACAAAACATGCTGGGGAAGGAGGAGGAATGTTAACTTCTAGTTTGAGACGTTTGACGAAGGGATGATATAAATAAAGAATGCTGGTGTAATTAAAGGTCTACCGTGAAGGCGTAAAGAAAAGAAGTGAACTCTGAGAATGTGCAGTGTGAACAACTGACCAATCTGTCACCCTTACCACAATTTGCACCACACTTTTGTCCTCATCTTCGCAAGAAGTAGAAAACCCCCCACGGTCGATCACACCTTTATGCTGTTTCCAACAGTTACAGGAAAGTGCTGCTCAAAGTGCATTGACAGTTTTGTGTGTCCGCCCCTCAGGAAATATGAAATGAAAAGGTAATGTAGTACACCTTGTACAGTGTAGCGCAGTTACCTTACATGTTGTGGGAGCGTTGCAGATGGAGCTGGAAAGTAACGTTTTCTCAAGAAAGTCTGAACGAAATTGTGTTGGAAAGTGTTTTATTCTGACACGAAGGGATTTCTTTCAGGATAAAAAATGTTTTGTTCAGTTTTTGTCAATGTTGCTTCGTGAGCCAATGAAACCTGAAACCCCATTTGAAATATGAATGCAAAGCAGAATAGAGAACATGCAAGGATTTTATACAAAGGGATGTGAAACTTAATAACCAGAACTATTTTTAATTTCTAAACACAGTTCTGCAAGTGTGTGGTTCCTGGCAATGAGGAATTGCATACCAGCATTATATAGGTTCAGAAGTGAGCATTATAATTATTTACTTTGCAGGGAAATGGTTTTTGTAGGTGTACTTGCCTCCATGCATTTTATTCAGTTTAGTTCACCAAATGAACCATGTTTTCACAGAGTCACAGAAAACATTGAACCCTTAACTTAAAGGAGCATTCCATTAACCACCTGACATGTGCCATGTTGCATATATAACAATTGACATCCTTTCTTTCATATTATAAACTAAGTCTGGCTCCCCACCACTGATCTACATAATAAAAGTGTAGATGCAGGCAAGAGATAACCGCTGCACCCAACACCTCGTGTGGAAATAGGCAAGATGTGGCTTGCCTCCTCAAAGTCACTCAGAAATTGAGGTTTTCCAACAGCGGTTGTCTCTGACCAGCCACACAACGTGAAGGGATGAAGTCAGTTAGACTGAAATATGTGCATTAATAGACGACTGGCAATTCCTACTTACATGTTGCACTGTAGACACTGAGGCAGATTTTGCAATGTATACCGATGAATATAGCTGAGCAATGTGCGCAGTAGACTTTAAATAGACAAAGGCCAGATCTTGCATAATGTGAAAGTGATGAAGAGTCCCCCATGTCCTGTCCATGGTGATACATTCATGGTGCAGCTCGGTTTAGGGGTTAAGGATCGGATTCACAACATGAGAGTAGCGACACTGTCTATTTTATGCGCAAGGCAAAATATTGCACGTTATCATTTTAAAGTCAAATGCTTCTTAAGCTTATGTATCGACTTGAGCATTGAGTTGCCTCTTGCATTACCTGCTGTTGAAATTGTACAATGACAACAAAAAGTGGCATTTAAAATCTTAGGTAATTGGACTCAAAACACTCTGGTGTCAGGTTAAGCGTTCAGACAGGTTATTTGTTTTAAAGGGTTGTTATATCTCCATGTACACAAGCAAGGCCATGCAGGCTTTGGTTGGGACTAATCTAGTTTTGTTTTTATGTTACCCTGGATTTCTTTTGCGTGACAAAACAGAATGGAAGATT
This sequence comes from Aldrovandia affinis, assembly GCA_029706075.1. NCBI lineage: Eukaryota > Metazoa > Chordata > Actinopteri > Notacanthiformes > Halosauridae > Aldrovandia > Aldrovandia affinis. The sequence goes on along the minus strand of JAINUG010000035.1, from coordinate 1,929,243 downwards.
CCCACGTATGTATGTTTTGACGTAGAGTACAGAGTTTATTCTTTTTTCCCTGCCACTTGCTCTGGAGCTACAGACTTTCTGAACATTTTGAACGTTTTCTTTTATGCTAAAGACATTTTTCCTGATGTGATTATTTCTGTCATTTCTTTATTTTTGTCTGCAGCAGCTTGCTCAGTTACGACGGCTACAGAAACAAGCACGCCCGCACTTTGTTTTATGTCCTTAAACGTATTCAGAAGAGATGTAAGAATTGCGCACAGAGTTGTTGGCTTTCCCCCAGGAACCCTTGTGTCTCCCCTGACGGAGGAAACAGTGGGTTAGCCTGTTTTCCGCTGTGCCTTTGCCAAAACCCACATACAAGTCAAGTGTATTTCTGGTATGCAGCCAGCGTGTTTCTCCTGCCAAAAAAGGGAAGAGAGAAAAAAAGCAGTGATTTCATTTTTTGGGATGGAGCCATGTGGGAATCCCGGGCTGGCCGAGACCTGCTCCTGGAACTGCAGCTACGTCATACACCGCTCTCCTCGGGGGGAAAAACAAAACGCCCACGTGAAGCACTGGGAAGGCACTGCCATCGCATAACCGTGCCAGGGCTGCCTCAACGTGCCAACTCACCAGCCTAGACTAAACACACCCACATACCACAGGCCTGTTTGTTTGTAGTCCATGTTTTACTGGCCTTTGGCACAGTGTCTGTTGGATGTTGGAGTTGTGGAGGCAAAGGGATCATAAAAAAGTATGCTTGTTTCGCAGTTCAAGTGAAAGAATTTAAGCAGGAATTTAAGAATATATCCCACCAAATTATTATTATTATTAATTTTTAAAATTTGTTTATGATTTTTTCCCGTTTCCCCCTCCCTAATTTACTGCCCAATTATTCCCTTTATTTATTTCGATTTGCCCTCCCCACATGAACTCGCCGCTCGTCTCTACGAGGCAAGCTAATTCTCAGAGGGCAGCGAACTCTGCTTCCTTCGAGACGGAAATCGCCCACCCACGTTCTGGAGACACCCTTGCATGCTTCTCGGGGAGTTCATGCCGACTCACCCTCCCCCTGGTGCGGACAGCCAAATGCCGCCCCGATTGGGGCTTTCGGCCAGGGCCGATCTGGTACAGCCAGGTTTCGAACCGCGACCGTGATAAGCAGCTCACACTTGTAAAGGACCTGCCAATAGCGTTAGACCGCTACGCTATCGGAGGCCCCCCTATCCCACAAAAGACGGATACACTCGTAAATGATTACTGCACAAAGGGAAAGCATGGAGAACTTAGTGACCTGCGCCTCTTTGCACACACGATCACTGCAACAAGGGTGAGATCAGACACTTTCTCACTCTACTCAAACCGGCTCTTCACCCCTTTGTTATGAGTTGCCCCTGTATTCAGGTATTTTCTAGCCCACCTCCAATTCTCAACAAAATGCTGCTTCATAGTACCACAAGGAGCTGTGGGGAAAGGGGACTTTTTTTGGATTTTCTATTTTTGCAGTTTTTCCTCCCAATTTAGTATCCAATTATACCCTCTCTTTTTCAAGTCAATTATCCCCTCCCTCGGATGAGAGGGCGCTGCCGTAGTCCTGAGACCGATAGTGAGTGCTGTACCGCCTCCTCCGAGCTCACACCCGCCTAAGCCAAAGCCTGTCACCGTAACACACAGGACCACTCATATATGCAGCAAGCTCATATCGGCTTTTATCCCTCCCCCTCCCTGGGGCAGACAGTCAATTGCCGCCCCATAGTGGCATTCCCGGCCAGAGCCGAAACTGCCACAACCTGGCAGAATCTAACCCGGTCACAGTGGGCAGCGTCAAACGTTCTTACCGCTCCACCACCCGGGAGGCCCCAGAAAGATAAGGGTTATGGAGAGACAGGGAGCCCAGAACACATTCTAGGATTCGGCGCACATTATCAGGTGAAAACCTGACTCACGCCCACCTACTCTCCCCTGCCATTGTTTCCATCAAGCCTGTTTGCTTCCTCTATTGTGATCCATTTTCTGTTCGCTGCGACACGTGGCATCATATTGGGGTGTGTCTAACTCATTTCTCCTCTGTTCGAAACTGATAAATTGGTTGCATTGGCTGAACATTTTATTTTTCCACATAGGTCGAATATGATAGACAGCTAGCCAGCGTAGATTAGACCGCTGTGTCACGACATCCACCATCTGCTGCCTGGAATTTGCAGGTGTCAAGAGTGCATATCTCTCTCCGTCTCTCTCCCCCTCTCTCTCGATAAATATAACGAACTAGCTACCATTATCACTCAACTGTGTACTTATTGGAGAATACGTGTAAGGGAAAATGGCTCTTGTGTCTTGATTTCAATTCAGTTCAATGCAATTTTATTTGTACAATGCTTTTCACAGAGCACTGTCACAAAGACTCTTTACAGAAAACGGATAATATGAAAACATGAAAACACCAGGCCCGAAACCCCTAAAGGCCAGAAAGAAATCGCAGCTAGCAACTACTCCATCTGTTGGTTAACTGTTAAACTGAGCTTGCTGTCAACAACATAACAAAAATGACTGCACTTTGTGACTCAGGATACCTTCTGCTTGAGTTGGTGCTAGTGTTTTGTTAGTTTAAGGCAGAATATTTTCTGGTTGGCAAAATTGAATTCTTAATTCTCTCTCTCTAAAATGTCCCTTTTCCAGTATTGTAACTCATATGTCAAACATACAGACCTTCCTGATTCATTATTCCTGGTGTTGACACATTCAGTGACTGGGGCAGAGTGTTCCACGTAAAGCAAATAGTTCAATGTCGTGTTATTATAGAGATTGTCAGCTGCGCGGTGCAGATGCTCCAGTTCTGTCGCTCTTTACCAGGGTGTTGTTGTCAGCAGGGTAAATGTGGTTTGAGTGTGGAAAACCCAGGACAGAAAGAGCACACGTGGGGCTATTCACTTTTTTGCAGCGTAAACCTTTTCCTTGGATTTTGGCCAGTGGATTTAAGTGTTTATTTTTCCATTACTTACAAAAAAAGGTCAATAGTTGCTAAGGTTACAGAATGTTTTGGACGTAATAAAACATGTATAAAACAGTATGGCAAATAAAGGCGTAAAAGGAAAGGATTTAAGATAGCCTCCTGGTCCTGGCATCGCTCTGATCCTTGTCCTTTGTAATTGGGCACTGTTTGCCTTTCGTTGGCACCTATTCACAGGCATCGTGGTCCAGAGTGGACAACATAACTGAGAACACGACAACCAATCAAGAGAGCAGAATTCCATTAAGCCTCAAGTAAGGGGATCATTTATTATTTGCTCAAGTTGCCAGGCTGTGGTAATTCGATTTTTCACCCATTCTGCTGCAGATTGTGGCGAGCGTTCGTGTGAAACGTGTGACTCCGGTGGGGGGTGGGGGGGGGAATGATGCCTGAATGATCATTATCATTGGTGTTACGAGCTCAGTGGAAGCTGCGTTTCCCCCTTCTCTCTGGTTGTTTGGACGTAATGCTTTGAGGAATGTGGATAAATGGCACATTGTTAAGACCTACTACGGCAGCGGTCGCCAGTGTGAAAGGATGTGATTTCGCCCTGTGTGCGAATGCTCGTCGACGTGATCGTCTCTCCGGGCCGTGTTGCAGTTTGTTGTTTTTTTCACTGTTGGGTGGCAAAAGAGGAAGCTCTGTCAGTGTTACACCGCCACTAAAGGCCCCTGCCTCTCAGGCTCTGTGCAGACCCACGCCCTCCAGATGGAATACCCACACCGGCCGTGGTTCTGCGTCGGCACACTCGCACACATGTGTTTACAGCTTGGAATATTCTACCTGTTTGAACTGGGGCCCAGACAAAAACTGCTGTAGCTTTTACTGCTTCACCTCAGGCCTCTGCTGAATGTCATCTTTCAGCCCAACGACTAAAAACAGCTCTGGTCTGTCTGTGGGCTGCTCGACTGAGGTCTAACACTCACTGCTAACCGTAATAATAATAATAATCAAATCCGGTTTAGCAACAAACGGTGCGCTGGTATCATTCTTCTCCTTTTATCGTTCGATGTCACACCCTCGCAAATACGGGGGCTGCGCCTTTTTCAGACGTGTTGGGCGTTGGTGCCTTGCTCACGCTCGCAGTTAAGGGGCAATAAACCAGTCTCTATTAACAAGGGTGTTCAATATTTGCTCTGAGCAGCAGGGGAAACAGGTCCCAGACTGAGGTAGTGAATGTGAACAACGGCGTATTAAGAAACCAAAAACGTGACTTCGCGCCATTAAAAAAAATAATTGCGTAAGGGGCCTTGTGTGTGTATTTTTTGCAGAACAACTGAAAAATGTGTCAAACGTGTACAGTTTTAATACGTCAAATATGGCGCAGGACTAGCAGCATATGAAACATTGTATGGCCACAGGTTATTGTGAAATGCTAACTTTATTCGCGGGTTAATAATGAATACATGTTCTGGGATCAGGGTTCGGGTGCCGGGAGGCAAGCTGCAGCCGAATATTGGAGCGCAGTTGGGCATGAGCACGTGAGCTGGTGTGTCTGTCTCTCTATCTCTTTGGAATTAGACCCTCAGCTCTTTGCTTATCTCTTGCTCCTTGTTTGTTCAGACATTGCGATTTACACTCACCCCTCCCATAGCTCGCTGTGCCAGTGGGGGGAAAAAAAGAGGATTAACCCATTAGCTCTCATCAGTCATTTCTTATCCTTTCGTTGAACACGGACCTTCCTGTTTCCTTACAGGGTGATGCGCCCAACAGCCACGGCTCCCAAGGGCAGAGCTCGCTCTTAGGATCGTGGCACGTTGCACGGCCGTGTCAGAATGGTGCAGCCCAGGTGACTTTGAGGCTGGTTGTTGTGCTGATTCCTGAGTACTAAATGGATTTCCTATCTTCGTAAAAAAGGGTAGAAAGCACCGAAACGACATGACCAAAATCAAACCGAGCTCGGGCGATCAATTGGAGGTCGCGTAACGACTTTGGGTGTGGGGTTGGAAGATCCCATTGGCCAAAATGTACCTTTATTTTGATCTTGAGTTAGAATCTGAAAACTGGGAAGTTAAGATTCTTTTTTTCCTGCATATGATAAAGTGTCCATGTAGTTATAGTTATATATACTTCTGTATAATTATATCAAATTATAATTCTTAATGTAATTATGTATACTATATATAGTATACATAATTATATATATATAATTATGTATACTATATATACTTATGTATAATTATAATTATTAATATATATGCCATTTAGCTTTTATCCAAAGCGACTCACAGTAGTGAATGCATACATTTTTCAGTATATGTGGTCCCGGTGGGAATTGAACCCACAACCTAAGCGTTGTCAGCGCCACGCTCTACCTACTGAATACAAAGAAGATGAGGAAATGAGGAAGAAGCTTTGAGTGAACAAGGAATTGAGCAACGTTCAATGTTAAAGCAGCAGAGACGTGTATCCCACCACGTGTAGGGTTACTTCCATGCCAGTGCGTATTGACATACATTTTTGTACACCACTCTTTGTCTCTCTAAACTTACGTATGTATCTGGAGGCAGATTAGTTTATGAATTAGATTTCAACCAACTGGTTGAATAAACAATACCATTGCTGTTCTCAGCTCACCCATAAAGCATAGAGGGTCAATTAAGACGTAAATCAGCCGCGATTGGGAGCACATGAGTGGCCTCTGTGGCATTCCGGTACATACACACACATTGTGTCTCTCTTCGGCCAGCTAATGTACTGTACGGTCCTAAGGATTGTGTCAGTCGACAAAAAAATTAAAAAGGATACTGTAATTTCACAACAGCCGCTGAAACAGGATGCAGTATCTGATTTGTTTCCTAACAGCGCCTGCACAATCCCAGAGACGCATTGTGTAAGGAAATACACCTTACGCTTTTAATTTGACACGTCGCGTTGAAATACCTCCTCAAAGATGTCAAATCAGCAAATGCGACTCGTCCTTTTGCGCTCGTCTTCGTGGGCCATCTTTGACAAGATCTGTGTCGAGACCGTGCTGCGGTTCCGTCTCAGTGTGGCTTGTGCCATTGTGTTTGTTGTTTAAAAAAATATATATACATTCATGTGGGACCGAGCTTTCCCTTCATTTCTCATCTTTCGTTATTCCTCATGTAGTGTATTATTGCAATATATATATATATTTAAAAAAACAGATAACCTGACATAGTGCAGGGGTGTACTATGTAGGTGCTGGAAAAGATACGGGCTATAACTGAAGGGCGTGGACTGACTATTACAACACTCTGTACTGTGCTGAAGTGAAGCAGTGTGCAAGATCCATGCAGTGGTGTGTGTGTGTGTGTGTGTGTGTGTGTGTGTGTGTGTGGGCCAGTATACTATTGTTACTCTATGCAACAATGTTCTTGTAGTTCCTTTCAACACATGGATGGAGACGGCTTTAAAAAGAACAGCATTGAAAATGTCAGGCTTTTCCATTATAGCTGCTAGTGCGCCAGAAGAATTCTCTAAGTGTAAATGGTAATCATGCACACATATTTCATTTGGAAAATATGTCCCTGCCATTAATTCCTTTGCAATACAGGCTCAGCTTAGCCCTGACCTATATGAGAACTATACCTCATTCAATGGAACCCAGACATTTTCCACTTAAAACATTTGGTCTAGGCACAGAGGGTCTTTATGCATGTTTCATGCGTGCGCCCCCATTGAGCTCCAGATCTTTGTGACAAAATAGCATTGGGATACGAAGAGGGGCTGACCGGTCAGGCTGGCTATGTTTTATCGATGGCGCGACACTCTGGAACAAAGGCGACGCACTCACGACGAACGCACTTCTTACACACTGCACGCGCTTCGCACAGTGATCTCCCTTGTGTTCGCGTGCTGAAGTGTGGGGCCTACACCCCATACTGGGCTTTCTATTAATTTCCCTCGTGAATTTTCAATCACGGCAATGTTGTAATATTCAGACATGACGGCCTGTTCACCAGTTCTTCTTCAACGGCAAATTAAGGCTCTTGTTTTATTTCCCATGAAATTCTACCCAATTACATTTTTACTGACACTAATTGGATTACGCCTGAATTTGAATGTCGAGTTATTGCCTGCTTTAAGCTCGCGTGGCTCACAAGAGGAGAGAAGTATGTTGCGTAGAAACGCCATTATAGAAACTTGGCGGTTTTCCTTTCTTAATGTACATGTATCATGTTAATGAGGCATGCAGTCCTGAGGCACTTTTCTCTTCAGCTGTTGTTTTTAGCTTTAGTCGTAAAAACACCCTTCAGCTGTAAAGGGTCTTTTGAAAACGGAACTTGTTTTTTAGAAGACCGGTTTGGATTAAATGAAATGTTTCGACGGGAGCCCCAGAGCTCGTCCCTAACCTCTTGCTCTCTCTCTCTCTCTCTCTCTCTGTGTGTCCAGTAGGGCCTGACAGAGGTCCAGAGGCACATTACCCAAGAGCAAGCTTCATCAGCACAGCTGGCAGCGCCCGACTGGGGAGCTGCATGGGTCAGGACCGAGTCCAGAAAGAGCTGCTGGTCCCCCTCTCTCCCCCCCCGCACAAACTCCATATCCTTTCGCTGTAAGGGGGTCACACGCTAACTGTACGTACAAAAAAAAAAAAAAAAAAAAAAGGACGAGTGTCCAGAAAGGAAAAACAAGGAAATATTTCAAGACTTTCGCTTGTGCGGGGTATCGATAGTGCAGCGCAGCGTTTCCCCGAGCCATCAGTCCTCTCTTGTTTTGAGGAAAAAAAGGGCATCAATACATCGAGCTCGCGAGAAAAAATCCGCCACTCCGGATCGGGAGAGGAGAATCGTCCTCGTAGGTTTGCGATCAGGGGGATCTCGTAAAAGGGGTGGGGGTGGAGAAGGAGAGACTAGGAGGGCAGCACAGAACTCTGCCTGGAGATGAAGCTTCAAGCTGTGATGGAGAACCTGCACAGGCAGCAAAGAGCCAAGCTGCTCATGGAGCTGGAGCAACAGCAGCAGCAGCAGCAGCAGCAGCAACAACAGCAGCATGGCGGTCAGTCCCAGGGGCGGACTCCGGCTCAGGCTGACCCCGGGAACACCGCGAGTGATGAGCTGATGGGGAGCCCCACCCCCGAGACGGAGCACGCTCAGATGGCGGCGCTGGCGGCCATGCGGGCCGTGGCCGCCGGCCTTCAGAGAGCGCCCCGCAGCCCCATGTCGGAGCGGAGCAGCGCGGGGGAGGATGAGGAGGAGGAGGACGACGACGAAGAGGGGGAGGAGCCCTACAAGGACATGATGGGCTCCGAGGAGGAGGAGCGCATGTGAGTGGAGTCATTGTTAACGTGGCCTGTCGCCTGCCGCCTGTCGCCGCGGCACTTCCTGTTCGAGCGCATGACATCATCTCCTCTGAGAGTCACGCTGACGCCCACTCACATTCGAGCGCGTGAATCGTGATCTATGTGATCCTCTGCGTACAACTAAACTTTCTCCTGTCGTTTTATCAGAGTTGCGTGTGTTCTGTGTGAATAGAAATTCTGTTCTGTAAAATGATCTAGGTCCTGTACGGCCCACTAAGCTCAGAAAGGAGGTTTGCGATTTCTGTTAATTATGGGCCGTGGCTATGTATAATTCAACTAAAGAGGAAGACTTTTTTATTTTTATTAAAAGATAATTGATCTTCATTTCATGTCGTTACAAAATGACGCACCGGAAGATGATCATTCGAATGGAGATATGAAAAGTAGACGACGGTACAGATTCGCTGACGCACGCCACCCAGTTTATTCACATATTTACCTGCAGCCATGCCCCGTGCACACGCACACACACACACACCTTGATCTGAGTACTGATGTGTGTCTTTGCTCCCGGCGCAGAAAGCAGAAGTGGGACGAGGAGGACTTTGAGGGGGAGATGGAGGAAGACTACGAAGATGACCTGGGCGAGGAGGGGGGCGTGCCCGCTGGCAGGGAGCCGGTGGCCGTGGGGAAAGGCATCCTGCTGCTCCCCCACCGCCGACTGCACCCCCACTCCCAGCTGATGAAGGCCCGGCCCCTTACCGACCAGGAGCCTCGAGTGTCGGCCCTCCCGCCTCCACGGCTCTCACGGCCAGCTGAGCGGCCAGGACCACGGGGACTGGACCTACGAGGAACAATTCAGACAGGTGGGCCTCAGCGCTGTGTTCTCATTCTGCACATATTCCGTGCGGCTCAGTAGGTAGAGCGCGGTTCTGTGTGGCTCAGTAGGTAGAGCGTGGTTCTGTGTGGCTCAGTAGGTAGAGCGTGGTTCTGTGTGGCTCAGTAGGTAGAGTGTGGTTTTGTGTGGCTCAGTAGGTAGAGTGTGGTTCTGTGTGGCTCAGTAGGTAGAGCGTGGTTCTGTGTGGCTCAGTAGGTAGAGCGTGGTTCTGTGTGGCTCAGTAGGTAGAGCGTGGTTCTGTGTGGCTCAGTAGGTAGAGCGTGGTTCTGTGTGGCTCAGTAGGTAGAGCGTGGTTCTGTGTGGCTCAGTAGGTAGAGCATGGTTCTGTGTGGCTCAGTATGTAGAGCATGGTTCTGTGGTTCTGTGTGGCTCAGTAGGCAGAGCATAGCGCCGGCAATGCTTAGGTTGCGGGTTCAATTCCCACTGGGACCACGTGTACTGAAAAATGTAAGTCGCTTTGGCGTCTGCTAAATGGCATATATTATTACATTATATTCTATTACATCAGAATTGTTTGGATTTCTACCAGAGTGCTTAATGGATGCATGCGATTGTGCTCCGTCGTCCTGATAAGATCAGACGGTCCCCCAGCAAAACCAGCATTTTTCTTTTGTAGCAGCTTTCCCAGGATTGATCTCTTTTTTTTACGTGAGGGGAGCATGTCCCTCGCTCGACTTGCGCTTATTGTCCAGTCCAGCGCATATGTCAAAACGAGCGTATTAGTAGCAGGAGCTGATTGAGGCGATGTGGGAGCGGACGTTTTAGCACGCTAGCCACTAGATCAAGTCTCCGCATCTGTCAAAGCTCGCACACCTTTCCGTCACGCACAGTAAAGCGCAATATGTCGATAGTGTGCTAATATGGCAATGTCTGTCATTGAGAACAGGTTCACTACATTTGATGAAATTCTAATCGTTTCCAGACTCCACAAGCAAAGGATCAATTCTGGTTGTTTTTGCGTATGCGGCGCTGACCCGCCGGCTGCTGAGCGTGTTACCAGGAAGTGTTAAAAGACACGATGAAAGCACTTTCCTAACGTATTGACCCATCTGCTTTTCGATGTCCCGAAGCAGCAGCCGAGGCCTCGCGCGCATATTGCAGTCGGCTTGATGGTGGTGTTTACTAACAACGCTCATTATGGTTTGTTGTACACATGCACATTTTGTTAATGATGTCGACACACAGCAGTTATGATGATAGATGGGTTGCGCCAGAGGGCCAGAAATGCTTTTAGAAACGTCCCTGAGGAGAAGCCCTCAAGCTCCTGGAAACATTTACTTTTTTTTTACGTTGCCTTCCGGATCAGCAGCTGTTATAAAGCACCACCATTAATGTGAATTGTTAATATCTGTAAATATCTAGTATCAAGTGCAAACATGACTATCGTGGTTTATTTGTATTTTCTTTTTTCAATTTGTTTGAAATTCTTTCCTGTTTTTCTCCCAATTTAGGGGACAATTATACCCTCTATTTCTTTCGATTCGCCCTCCCCTCACGAGCCCGCCGCCCGTCGCTACAGGACGAGCTAGTACCCCAAGGCCGGCGATGATCTGCCTCCTCCGAGACGGAACTCGCCCACCTACTTTCTAGGGACACCCTACCACTCATCGGCAAGCTCGTGCCGGCTTTCCCTCCCCCCCCCCTGGGGCATTTGACAAAACTAATGTCCAAGAGGTGATTCTTGGATGTCATCTTTTGACAAAACCCTCAGGTACACCGTGGTGTCTACTAATGCCATCCAGCTCATCCTAAATCCCCTCTTAACACCAAAGTTTAGATCCCTCCCTCCTGCCAAGTGGACCCCCCCCCACTCAGTAACCATAACAGATGCTCGTCGATATCAGTACTTGTGTAGTATTCCAAAGAGCGTCACGTGTGATGGGTTTTCTGTGCCTGTGCAATAGATGGACAAAGCTGTTGTCCATTAACATACCAAGGTGGATTGATAACCAACACGCGATACTTTCCCTGAGCAGGACTTACGACTGTGGCAGTGACTGCCCTTTGTAACTGAACTCTGTTTGTGCAAGTGTGTATGCCAAATGTATTAAGAGCGAAACATTTGCTCGCGGCCATAGTTTGGATGTGTGAATGAGGCATAACTGTAATAAGTCATAGTAAGTCAGTGACCTCGGTTTCTTAGAAGCGCCGTTCAAAAAGTGATTTCTGTAAGCATACTTTTGCCCTGTCTTTGTGCTTTCTGGGCTTAGAATGGTAATGCTGTTTGTAGTCCGTGTCTCGTGAGCTTGGCATGTTCTCAGTTCTCAGTATCTCACAGTTACTACAGAGTGAATGAAAATTCACCGTTATATAATCAATAGGACCAGGAACAAGTCGGTTAAGATAATGTTACACAATCATCCGTTGCTGCCGGAGCTGATTGTATAATATTTCGAGGGCTCCGCTTAAAAACCGAACAAATGCTATGAAAGGATATGAAATCGACAAAGAACTTGCTTTCATCTGATCAACTACTTGTTAGAAGACATGCCTTTAAATGCGTGTAGGTTCATATCTGTTCCGTAGTGGAATATAAGCAGTGAAAAGTGGCCTGATGTGAAAGTGGTCTGCCTTGGGGAGGAGGGGGTTAAGACTCTACAGTTTATTTTGGGTAGGTGGGTGGAGGCGTTCGGAATGTGCCTGAAGGAGGGCGATAATCTGACCATGCTGGACCCGGGCCCTCGTGGAATAGCTGCATGTCTCTATCAGTCTGTGTCAGTCCTCAGAACTCTCAACCGAACGAACGTAGGCCCAAACAAACATACGCCAGAACTACAGGTGAGCGCTTGAGCTTAGCGACGTGTATTTGACACATGATTCTTAGTTAGTCCTCTACTTGGGCAGCCACCAAAAGTTTGTTTCCACTTCCACATAGTTAGGGGGAGAAAGGCCAACTGAACGAGTCACCCTGTCTGTAGGCCAGCAAAGGATTCCAATTAAAATGTGGTTATAAATTAATCACATTTCAAGGCATGTTGCCAGTGTACTGTGATGCAAGCGAATGGTCTGCCAATGGCAGAAATAGTCCCACAGACAATTAGACAAAGATTTATTGCTGGAAGATTTATTTCTGTCATGGCGGCATTCGTTGGTGGCACTGTGATAGAAAAAGTGGTCGGAAGCAATTAAAAGCAATCAAAATGTCCTTCTGGTGAATTTGAACTAGCCACGTTTAGCTTTTATCATTCGAATGCCCTTCCCCCTGCTACCATTGCCTTCTCCCGATAGTTTGATACGCGCCAATGGCCGATGAATGGTTACATAACGTGTTGCCTCTTGTAGTATCATTTTCATGTATCTTGTTCGTCAGCAAACTCGAGGGCTGTGGGGTTTTTTTTATAAGCGTTACTTGCGACGTACGTTTTCCATGTGGTGCCTGATAAGGCCTGGCAGACTTGCTGTCGCGTAAGAATCTGCTGGACTGCGAGTCGCGCTGAACCGTCCATCGAAACGGAAAGTGGCATCGCGCGCAGGAGGGAATTTGGAGACGAGACGAGTAGCCTAAAATGGCACGACATGAAGTGTGATTACACAGTGACCTTGTATAGAGACGGTCTTCCACGTTTACCATCCTACCTCCTCGGATCGTACTGGACCACAAAACGAAAGGTCTGAGTCTCTTTTTTTTCCAGACTTGGGGATTAAGATCTGAGTACAACTTTTAGTGAACCCAAAGAGGAACTCAAAGAGGGGGCCCAAGGGAATGCATGATTGGGAACATGTTTGGCTGTGGCACGTCAATGCCCAATGAACTGCAAGAGCTGGTCAATGCAAAACACCGCTCATGCCCTCTTGTGTTATTACTCTGCTTAACTAATACATTTATAGCTTGTTTGTAAAACACATTTCCTCCCAATTTTACAGTGGGAGAATGGCTTTGAGGATGTTCCATTTTCTTCTCTTTTACAATTTTTTTTTTAAAGAGATGACAACTGCTCTTATCATTACGCTGGCCTTTCAAGTTACAATAAGTGGAGCGTTAATTCGGCGCAGGGTACTCTTGTTTATTGCCTGACCACAAAAAAAGAGGAATGCATGAAAAAATCTTAACTTCTCCAACCCCGATGTCCATCTCCTGCCCTCCTCCAATTACACCACACACCCTCGGGCAAAAACACACACGGAAAAAAGCCCTTTGATGTCTCCGTTCCTGTTTCTCTTTTTGTGTTTTAAACGCAAACAGCAGGGCAGATGGAATCCAGATGGATGGTAAAGAAGGAATCTCTTTAAAAATTCATTGGCCCCTCTATTATGAGTGTGTATGGAGAGTTAGCATTAAAGATTGATTTGCGCAGGCAGGATGGGGGCAGGGCAGCCACAGGCACAGTCTCAGTCTCAATCTCCGGACTCACTATTCACTTTATCCACGTCCGTGCAACCCTACAACACGCAGGCCTGTTTGACTTTATTTTTTAAAGACTGCAAGCCTTGGGACACTGTGCCTAGATTTTTATATGTGGTCAATTGAAGTGGTCAAGTGGGGGAATCCAGTCAAATTTTCCTTGATTAGTTGCAATTTGTTTGTGGGTGTCTTCCCTTTTGTGTCACAATTACCTACAGGCGTGCCTTTTCAGCGTTGTCTAGCTTAGATAGTTTCTTCTTTTTGTTGTTGGGGGTCGGGATGGGGAACAATGGTGGTTTCTTCAACTTTCGAACCAGACCTAAAAAAATATATTTTTAAATCTGCTAATTTTTTTGCGGTTGGTGAAAGTATCGAAATGACTGTCGTTTCAGCATTATTGTGAGGTTTACTGTCTAACAACATAACTTTTTAAAAGGAACTATGTATATTAGAATATCTCATTATCTCTCATATGAGTGTCTCCAAGTTTCCATTGTTTGTTTCATTTTTAGAGCAATGCTGGTGGAGTTTAAGCACCTGGTCTTTGATACAGTAGCTCATTCATACACTTCTAAAACCTGAGAAATAATAGCGTAACAAATAAGCACGAGTTCATAAACAAATGGAAAACAAAGCACCTTTTGAGTGATTGTGGTTCTCCGTTCTCCAAACGTCGTGCTCTCTCTGTTCGTCAAAAGGAAGCGAGAGAATAAAACTTCAAGAAATGATTATTATTATTATCATTATTGTGTCCTTTATTCAGACAGGGAATCAGCTGAGAGCAGAGCCCTCATTCACAGCGATGCCCTGGGCACAATACACAAGAACAATTACAAAATACACAGTATGAATACACAATACAAGCAAAGCGAGGCAGGTACATTTCTGAAAGAATAAATCATTTATCTGTGCTTAATGCTGCCATGCACTGCATGAAGACTGTGCTCCCTGTTACCATCCTGCCCCCCCCCCCCCCGGCTCACAGGCCCAACCTTTCGCCATGCTGAAACCACAGAACGGCAGGTGGCCTAAAGCCCTCTTCATTTGTCACTGTGACATCATGTATCTCTTTACTGGGAGGACCTCAAACAAATATGCTCCGCCGGCCTGCCAGTCGCACGGACTGTATCTGAAGTGCTCTGCAGATGCTTGCACGCCAGGTTCCCCTCGACCTCTTAGTCCGCAGCCCGACTGTTTGATGGGTGTATGTAAAGAAGTTAAACATGGGGAAAAAAGCCCTCAATTTAAAACAAAGGACTTCTTCCTCTTCCTCTCCCCCCTCGTAGGAGGCCATCGGAAACAAAACCGTGAAGAAATCCTGCCACGTTTCTTTGCCCTATCGAAAAGGCTTTTCTCGTGTGAATGAAAAGGGTTTAGGAGCAGCCTGATCCTGCTCGGGTTTTGTTCTAGTCTCGACTTGACGCCGTTCACAATTTCAGCTCACCGCTTCACCTGTGGTTTATTTTCACTTCTAGGTTTGAGGGGCCCTGAGTAGAGTAGCGGTGTAACGCACTCCGCCGGGAGTGCAAGCTGCCTACTGTAGTCGCGGTTTGAAACCCGACCGCGTCAGTCTGACTCTGACTCAGGAGCCCCGATCGGGGTCGGCTTTTGACTGTCCTCTCCAGGGGGAGGAGGGAGGGAAAGTCTGCATGAGCTCGCCGAGGAGCAGTAGGGGCATTCCTAAAGAGCAGGTGGGCAAAGTTCCGTCTCGGAGGAGGCGGATCATTGCTGGCCTGCCTCGGGGATAATAGCTTGGCCTGGAGGACGGGCGGCGGGCTCGTGAGGGGAGGGCAAATCGAAATAAATAAATAAATAGAGGGTTGAATTGGCTACTAAATTGGGAGGAAAAATTTGAAACAAAATTTTTTTTTAAGTAAAAAATTCTAGGTTTGGATAGATAAAAGGAAACGGGTCGTATTACGTTGAGATATCGTTATCTTTATCGATATTAAGTTGAGATATCGAGGAACTCCAGTATAACTCCTGAGGAGGTTCTGCTCTGTATTTGTCCAAACCTGAGTCAACAACGGCCATGGCCAACAAATGAACAGCGTGCAAGTAAATGTGCCATTGAAATACTTGTGCTGGTTTGCAGTCAACGATCCCTCCATCATGCATGTGTGTGTGTGTGTGTGTGTGTGTGTGTGTGTGTGTGTGTGTGTGTGTGTGTGTGTGTGTGTGTCCGTGTGTCCGTCCGTCCAGTGGTGTACCACCCAGTTTTTGAAAAGAATGGGACACAGTTCATGAAACTTGGCCTCCCAAGAATAACAAAAGAAAACTCAGCGTGGAAAGATTTGTATTAAACTCTTCCTGTGGAGATGATGGAGTAAAGGGGGAGGAGATTGAGACGCGGGGGGGGGGGAGGGTTTGCGAACTGAACGGCAGCCAAGCGGAGTGCGGATCCCGGCCCAGCTCCTGGCTGAGAGGCAGAGAAGCGCGTTGGACGGTGTCCAGCACATGCTTGCTGCGTTAGGTTGATGTCAGAGCCGAACAGCCAAGGGGATTCTGAAAATTGGCAGCCGCTCAATGCAGCGTAGAAGGGGGGCAGCGGCAGGAATGTAAACAAAGATTGCATAAAGGCTAGGCTCCCTCCTATATACTTTTTTTTTGCTCTCCCTCTCTCCCCCTCTCTTCTGTGTGTATGTCTCTCTCTCTCTCTCTCTTTCTCTTTCACGATTTTTTTCGGTTTTGATTCCTTGTGCTCGGTTTGCACGTGGGAAAGGTGAGTCAGCACAATCGGCGAACGGAAAAACTAATTGAATTGAATAAAATAGGTCACCAGACTGATCAATTTATCTACCTAATATTCATAAGGACATCATATTCTTGGTCAGTTTTTTTTTTCTTTCCTGTAGACCTTATACCGCAGTTTATTGTTATTTATACATTTATTTTTGATTGGCCGTGAGGGTTGAGCAGGAAGCTGAGCTGTATCATGACATTGAGTCCTCCACTCCGTCTTCGTTAAACCCTGCTTTATGAGTGATGTTGCCGAAAGGGCGTTTAAATCAATAAAAAACGAATAGACACACCCACTGAAGTATTCCGTGTCTCATCTCTGATTGGTATGGCTTCAAGTGCTTTGATTGGTTTGATTGATACAGCTTACACAGCTTAAAGTGTACTCAAATCATTTTATGATTTCCTGAGTTCATATTTCCTGAAGATTGATCTGAGAAGATCTGAGGGGAGCTAAAAAGGGAGATCTCACAGGATTGGCTGGAGTCCGTCTTCCCGAACGTTTATTTGTGGCCGTGAAGCTGAAGATGTTCCATAGCATAAGCTATATTCAGAACTCATTTTGTATATCGGAAGGAACAGGACGACCCATCTGTCAAATTACCCAGAGGGAGAATGATTCAGCATCTTTGAGTGTTTGTGCTCCTGTAAGGCTGAGACAACATTTATGCAGTAATAATATTTGGCCTGGGCAAATATTAACTTTAAATGGGGTTAAATATAGTTATTACGTTTAAAGTTCCTTGTAGCAAGTGCTTGACTCTTTGTTTGTGTAGTAAAAGAGGTGAGGACCCACCTTCAAATCCTATGAAAGCAGTTCTATCTAACTCACTAATTGCTGTCTTGTACTCGTTCCGTGTTATGACAATGGCGGGTCTTTGTCCACTATTTTTTGCTTGTCAGGGGAGGTTGGAACCGTGCATTTGGGGTGGTGGCAGGGCTGTTCAGGCCCCACCCCCCGCCACCACAACAGTTTTCTGCTTTGTCCTCGGACACAGACATGACAACGTGGGGGAGGACAGCTGACAAGGAGCGGACAAATCAGGGGTCAGGAGGGGTTAAACGCTCGCCCATTCACTTATCGATTGGGCCGCTCCTGCCACATGACCAGAAGGGCTCTCATTCCTTCAGAGCCAGTGCGCTAAGGGGCAGGGTCGTGAATCGGGTGCCTGAGACCACCTTCCGCAGGGAAGCGTGTCGCGTTGTGTCCGTTGTCAAACGCCACTTTCACAGGGCTTATTCAAGAGGCGGTCAGAAGCAATCCGTCTTTCTGAGTGTCACTGAGTTGCTCAACCCCTCCCATTGACTACACAGACCACTAAGGTATACTGTCCAGAACGGCCTTTTTTTCTCTCTCTCTCTCTCTCTCTCTCTCTATCCGCTCATCACGTTTCGTCAATTCCAGTAATCCTCCCCTTCCGTCCTCTAAGTGAGGCTGACAGCTTTGTTTCCAATGCGCAAACGTGTCCGTCTCCCTCCCGTCCCTGTTGCCTTTTCTCCGGCAGCGGTGAAAACGTAATCTCGCCATCTGCAGCGCTGCTGAATAAATGGTTTTAGCTTTCACATCAACGATCATTTAAATCCAGGACCTGTTCCGCGGGTTTGGTCTGTTTTCTGCTCTTTTATAGAGTGCAAGTTCCTTCCTGATCCCAGAACAGATTGACTGTGGCAGTTCTATGGACCCCTTTTGACCAGATTGCAATCTCAGTTCTGTTGTGTTTTTTTAATGGGAGGGGGGATGGGTTTAAACACACTTCAGCGTGTTCTTATTCACGCCTGGCTTGAAACTCAGCCCATAATGAGATGCCTTTTCTCCGTAAGACCTCAATCTTCGGCCCAATGATTTATCTCCGGCTTGAAAAGCGTCGTTCAAGCCTTTACCTGCACACAATTTGCCTTCGTGGAACATCATGGGTCAAATTTCTCATAAGTCTGTGGTGGTATTTAGGTTAGCTAGTCCTTTATTGGTTTCTATTTTGTGCGTAGGGCATCATAAAAGAGAAATAAACGCTCACCTGCTTTGTCAACCTCCTGACTCTGTGTGAGAGAGAGACAGAGAGAGACAGAGAGAGAGAGAGAGAGAGAGAGAGAGAGAGAGAGAGAGAGAGAGACACACTACACCAGCCTCTCTGGCATGTATAAATCTGATACTGCGCCACAGCTGTTTAATCCAGGAAGACTCCTCATGGCTCCACAGCTACACGGCTACCCATATATATCCACACATGGAGGCGGCTATTTCTGGCCTGTGCATTTATGTGTGTGTGTGTGTGTGTGTGTGTGTGTGTGTGTGTGTGTGTGTGTGTGTGTGTGTGTGAACACGTGTGTGGGTGGGGGGTTGTGTGTCTGTATGTGTGTGTGTGTGTGTGTGTGTGTGTGTGTGTGTGTGTGTGTGTGTGTGTGTGGAGGGGTGTTTGTGTGTGTGTGTACATGTGTATGTATCCGTGTGTGTGTGTGTGTGTGTGTGTGTGTGTGTGTGTGTGTGTGTGTGTGTGTGTGTGTGTGTGTGTGTGTGTGTGTGTGTATTGGTCTGTGATATAAACAGTTGATTCAATAGAATATTCCTATTTTTTAGTCATTGATTTAGGTCAGAGGTCATTGGCTCAATTCAATCACAGTGACTCATCTATGTAGCCTTCCTCCGGACCCTCAACCCTTCTCATCTAAATACACGCTCAATATCTGAAGGTAGCACCGCCATCTAATGCAAAATAAATGGAAAATAGGAATTTCTCTTCAATGTACATTGACCGTCTACAGCTGCATATTTGATTTCATTATTTACATTTACATTTACATTTTGGCATTTAGCAGACGCTCTTACTCCGAGCGAAGATGTGCATTAATACGTGGCAAGACCGATCATTGTTCGCGCAAGAGATTATTATATTTATAAGCATTGAATTAGGTTGTCATGTTTCATCACCATTACACTCCGTATTAAATTATCCTCTCGCAACAACCTAGACAAGCACAGGCTCTCTAATAAACACCACCCCGCTTATTCAGATTGTACACCTGAAACATTGACTACTTCATCTTCGGGTGTTGCCCTACAGTACTGTGAAGGCACTGAGCACATTGAACAGAGCGGCAATTTATATCCATGCGTCACACATGAACAATAACAGCGATATTAAAGCTGTCTGATCCGTGTCACGCGAGAACACCCGCATAACTGCGGATGTGAGAAAGAGGGACGAGCTGGAATGAGACATAAATCTTGCCGCTGAACATGAGAAAATAAAATGTGAAAAATGCCAAAGGCGGGTGAGTATATTTTATAGCCACTGTATGTGCTCCGCAGTACAGAGGAGTCATTCTGCGCCGGGTTGTTGCCCCCACCTGAAGTGAGTCTCAGGTTGAGAGGTCAGGAATTCAGTCAAGAGCGAGGCATGTTTGCTCACGCTTCTAGACACTTCTGCCTCTCTCACAGGGCTGAAGACCGTTTTCGGGGCTTTGCCTTTTATACACATTTTCATAGGCGTTGAACAACCTTGTGTAAATGCTGCGGGTGAACGCAGTCTTATCTCCACGTATTAAATGTATCGGAGATTATGTCAGTTTAAAAGAGAGAATGGAAAGCGGAGTTTGGAGAAAAGGGAAACATTTCTCCTTTGTGTGATGAAAAAGAGCCAGCGGTGAATCTGGGAGCCTGGGAAATTCTAACCGTTAGAAAAGAAAAGAAAATCTCAGAGGTCATGTTTCAGGTCTTACTCAGATAGAGAGTCAAACTACTCATGGCATTCATTCTAAGAATTGTTTACAGGTGCGATTAACCTAGTTATTTGTTTATTGGGCTAATTCTGTCTTTTTGCTAACAGAGGGGAAGTGGGCCTTTTCATACTTTTGGAGGGAAGGGCAACATTGACCCAATTAATCATCTGCTTGAAAAAAGACGTTTTGGAAAGAGTAAAATTTTGGAAAGTTTTTTTTTTTTAAGAATACGATTTATAGCACAACCCTCTGTAGCTGGCTGTACGAAAGGCATTCCGTATTCTTTTTTGTAACCTTCTGCACTTAAAGGTTTCGGCATTCTGCAGAAGGTCACCTCTGTTGACAGTATCATCACGCATCATGCGCGCTGGTTTACAGACACTCTGTAGACCCCTGACACGGGTGAAGTCGGCAGCGTTGGTCCCCCGTCCGGTTTACTTCCCAGATAGTCTGTGTCAGGCCTGCCTCGGGAGGTGATTGACAGGTGTGAAACGATGGTGCAGTGTTTCTCGAGAGATGTCAGCTCGTATTTCACACAAGGCTCGTGTAATCTCTCCCGGTCCATATGGAGATCGCGTCCAACGGCGAAGACCAGCAATGTGCGACGTGACACTTGCTGGGGAATGCTCGGTTGGTTTGCTGCTGGCTGGTCTTGCGCTGGCTGGTGTTATTTGTACTCTATGTTGTTGAGAGATTAAGGCACTGGCAGTACTTTCGAGGGTAGACTGTTCTGCTATGTACAGACTGTGCGCTACTGCTACTGTACGCTGTGCCAATGGCCGCCACTGTCATATATTAATTACAAGCTAGTTGAATAAAGCCGGGGCTGATTTATCGGCAGCGCAAATGATGGCGTTGTACATTAGCAACCGGAATGTTAAAGCTGTTCTTACTCTGTGATTCTGTGAACAATCGCACATCGCTACCCGAAACTGACGGTTAATTTGTGGATTTGTTTAAAACGGCACACGTTCAATTTCCCAGCCAAAATGATTGTGTGACCGATCAGACGAGTTTCACGGAAAAGGAAAAAAGGAAAATAATACGAAGGTAGCAGAAGTGAATTAAAACGGGAAACACGTTTCTAGTTTAGCAGTTTCTGCCGCCCAATAGCTTGACAACAGGATTTCTGAAGAGGAAAAGGATCAAGTGGCAACTTCAGTCCCCTGAACCTATTGCAGCAGCAGCGATCCGGGTGGATCTGAGGGAAGCCAAGCTGGCAGGAAATTCACCAGCGTTTAAATTCCCTGACATTGAGGAATGGAGGACAGATGCCCATTTCTCAACATAAAGCTGTTGAAAAGCATGCGAGCATACTAACCCGACCCAAATGCAAGCCCATACATTTCAGCTTTTTACCATAACCTTTTTTTTTTTACGGCAAAGGTTGAGCTACTGTAAATATTATTCTGTTGAACTCTACCCTTACTTATATAATCTTTTTTTTTTGTTGTTTTGAATTTGAACTAGGAGACGCCCTATTGGTGTGTTCTGTAGATTTGACTCGATGTGAGAAGCTTTAGTTCCCCGCCCCACTCAAACAGATAAACAGATGTGCTCTGTAGAAGTTATGTTGGGGAAGGGGGAGGAATGGCGGGGGTCTTTGAGAGGTTCCTGGGGAAAGGATGCAGCTGTATGTAGTAATATGAAAGAGAAGGGGGGGCTTGGGGCCAGCTAGGGGAACGTAGGCCGCGGGAACCTGATTGGCTGGTTCCTGGCGTCAGGATGGTTAACCGTTTAGGCGATGGGCACGTTTTTTTCCGTCCTGACCTTGCATGAGTAGATCCCTCCTGCTTGTCAGGGTGGGTGTTGATTATCGTGCTCAGAGTGGCCGCTGTCCTAACGGCCCATTAATTCTACTCTCCCCAACTGTCCCATCCCATCAACCTGGCCTTTCCCCACCCCCAAACCTGACATGCTGCCATTATCCTTCTCGGTTGTCCTTCCAGGGAATACATCTTCAATACAAATGATAAATGAGCCATTCAATGGAAACTGTGCCACACTGTATCATAAGAGGGGGGGGGGGGTCAGATAACCCACCGTTTGTTCTTTAAGTCGATTAGTTGTTTTTGTCTTGCCAATTGTTTATGTATAAAAAGTTTATGCGGGGAGTGTTTGTAATGATGAAGGTGCAGTACAGTATGTTTGATAGTGATGAGCGATATGGAGGCTGGGGGTCGGGGGGGGGGAGAGAGAGAGGGAGCCACAGTCTGCTGGTTGGGAGGAAAAGGAAAGCGATGATGGTGATGTTATGGACAGGGGGGGCGGCAGGGGCCGGGGGAGATCCATTAGAAACTTGTGCGAGAGAGGCTGAGGGGAGCCATTTGCAAGATTTATAGTACGGCTCTCCTCAGAAATGCGTGCATCCTGTAATTAAGGCTCTACTTGCCCCTAGCTCCACATTACCGCCCCTCCCCTCCCCCCTCTACGTACTGCAGCCCCCCCCCCCCTTGCCTCTGATAGTAAGATCTTAAGGCTGTTCGGTGTCGCTAATGAGTGCTAAACGGCACAAAGGGAGCGGGCCGCTTGTGTGCAGCGAGAGGCTGGCCGCTGCACACAGAACAGAAAGCTCTGCTGTGTTTGTGCTTGAGCTGAGAGTCTTCCCAGGAAATATGCTGATTAACAACCTTTTACACCCATTTGTATGGGGTGGGGGGGTGGGGTGGGCAGTAGAAGTGCGTGTTGGGGTGGGTGGGCGATCTGGGGTGGGTGTGATTCTGTGGTTTTGGTTATTCCGAATGAAAAATGGTGCAATTTCTAGCATTTCAATGACAGTTTCTCACATATTTGATTTTTTCGGGTGGGACCAGGATTAATTTGCAGGTATTGTTGTCTCATGTAAATTATGGCAGGCTCCGGGCCATAGTCTCCAAACCCGGGCCGCCTGGTCCCTTTGCTTAACAAAAGGAAAACGAGCCAGGAGCGAAACCCCCAGACCGGTCGACAAACAGGACATTCCCTCGCAGTGGCGTCCATTACACCCAGCTGGATCCCCCGAACAAAGACGGCGAAGAACTCCAGCTCCACTGTCACTGAACCTATTTAGCCTCTGAGGGTCACCCGCCTGACCCTATCACTTTCCCCTCCAGTGTGATCTCGCTATAAAAGCTCAAGTCCTCTGTCACGGCACAACGCGGCCACACTTCCACCCCCGTTTCTGGCCCACTTCCTGCCTTAACAGCTTGTGTTTTGTTTTGTTCTGTTTTTTTCTGTGTGTGTGTGTGTGTGCGTGTGTGTGTGTGTGTGTTGCAGCTCTATGAATTGGACGGGGACCCTAAGCGCAAGGAGTTTCTGGATGACTTGTTCAGCTTCATGCAGAAGAGAGGTGGGTGGTTACTTTGCTGTTGGGGCGTGTGGGCGACGGTTAATGCAAGGGGATACTCGCTAACCTTCTCCACGTCTGTGCATTTGCTTGGTCATGACTGTTAGTCATGGTGCATTCTGGGAGGTCCTACTCACTAGCCCTCCCTCCCCCCCCCCCCTCCCTCCCCTCCCCGACATATGAACGGCGCTCTCAGGTTTCAACATGTTGGGTGGATCTTTATTGGTTTCTGAGATGATAGCTTTATGGCACGTCATGTCTCCACGGTCCACAGTCTGTTATGTAGGTCAGCGATGACCGAGCGCACACATGCAGATATGCATATATGGCGCATCGGAGCTGAAATGCGTTCGTCCGTCCTCTTTCTCCTCCGATCCCACGTCTGTTATGCGCTTTTGAGTTTTTTCCCCTCAGGTGTTTTATCTCCAACAAAACACGAGTTAATGAATTACGCTGAATTACGCGGCGGTGCCGACTTTCATGGTCGGGTCCCCACGCTTACGCCTACGAAAACGAGCCTAAAATACCACACTTCCCCCCTGAGGTTTTCTGCGCTCTGCGAGAGCGTCACATTCGGGTGTTTTTTTGCGCCAAACAGCGAGGTTTCCTGAAGCCCTTCGAGCAAAGTCCCGTACGCGTGGAGCGGCGCAGCAGCTGAGCGATCGCGCGGCGTGCCAGACGGCCGTCATCGAGCACTTCTGTCAACATTGGAGAGCAGCGGCGCAGCCTCTGGGAACTTCCTGTGGGAGACTCAGCCATAATATATGTCTCTCCCGCAGTCCCAGTCCTGTTTTGGCTACCGCCGAGCGCCTGGGTGGGTCTGTGTGTGCTCCTTTGTGCAGCGCTGCCGAGTGTAAAACTCCGCGTGACGCACTGCCCTCTAGGGACGGATCCAGGAAGCAGCTTTGCGACCAAAAGCTCAATCTGCAACCTGAAGATACAGTACGTTGCTGTGTCTTCAACCCAGATTTCCCCGTTTGAAAAAAAACTGAAACCGCATTCTGACGTCATCCGCGTTTAATTGCCAGGATGGGATCGTTTGAGAAGTTTCCCCCTCGACATACGGTGTGTGTTCTCACGCGCTTTCAACAATGCCCCTTAGAAATTCAATCATCATGGCATCTTTTTTGGGGGGGAGAAGGAGCACAAAAAAAAGAAAGGGAGCATGGAAATAATCTGACTTCATGATAATCTCCGGTAATGGCCGGCACTCGCCGGCGTTGTCCTTTGTCGTCGGGAGCCTGCGGCCCAGCGCGTGACGGCCTTCTCTGTGCTGCGCCTCAGGAACTCCCGTGAACAGGATCCCCATCATGGCCAAGCAGGTGCTGGACCTGTACATGCTCTACCAGCTGGTGACGGAGAAGGGCGGGCTGGTGGAGGTCATCAACAAGAAGCTGTGGAGGGAGATCACCAAAGGCCTGAGCCTGCCCACCTCCATCACCAGTGCGGCCTTCACTCTGAGGACACAGTGAGTTCCCGTGGGCACGGTCTCTACCCTCCAGAGCGGGGGGGGGATTCTGGTCTCTGGAGGGCCGGTGTGTATGCAGGCTTTTGTTTCTACCAATTAACCTGGCTCAATTAACTAACTGGCTGTACGCATTAATGCCAGTTCACTCTCAGATTAGATTACAGCGAACATTTCGTACAGGGACATGAGAACAGTCTTCAGCTGTCATTCACTAGCTTAACAGAAAACTCAGGTAATGTAAATGATTGGGCTAATTCAGTTTTATTTATTTGTTTAACCTTTATTTAACTGGGCGAGTCACTTCTTATTCACAAGGACGGCCTGGCAAGAGGTAATTAGTCTTTTGAGGGGAAAGGGGAGGGGATAAAAAAAGTATTTAAAAAACATTAGACAGACAGAACATTCAACACTGAATTAGACAACGAATAATTAAGAACGGAAGTTGGCATGAAATCCAGAAGCGGATACGGCCCTCTTTGCCCACCCCTGCTCTAGACCCTGATACCCACCTTCATAACTTGACAATGACACCAAACCAAAGTCGAATCAAACCCAAGAATTAAATGGGAGTCATTTTCAAAGAAAACAGGGATTTTCTAGCATCTTTAGCAGAGGCTGTTTCAAAGAAAAACGTATCACACTGTTTATGCATGTAGTATACTGATTTTTTTTGTGCTGATTTTTTTGCGTCATGTTTTAGTACTTTAAAGGTTGTTGATGGTAGGATCTCTCATGAAACATCACCCCCTGTTTTTAGAGACTGAGAGCATTCTTCTGCTACTAGCGTGTGAAGGGAAGGATGGAACCGATCCTCCAGATTGTAACGTCTCCCCCTCTCTCTGACAGATACATGAAGTACCTGTACCCTTACGAATGTGACAAGAGGGGACTGAGCAATCCCAACGAGCTCCAGGCCGCCATCGACAGCAACAGACGAGAGGGCCGTCGACAGGGCTTCGGCAGCAGCCTGTTCACCTACTCCCCCAACGGCACGCCCACCATGCTCTCCTCCCCCAAGCTCTCCATGCAGAGCATGGGCCTGGGGGCACCAACGGCACCCCACTCACCCCCATCCAGAAGGTCAAGAAAGGTGAGTGAGGGGGGGGAGGGGTAGCTCACTTTGCTAATCCCTTTTAGGAATTTAAATCCCCCTAAGCCTCCGTTTCCTAAACTTAAATAGATTGAGTGCCTTAAGTTCTATCCTCATAACTTTTACCTTTCAAGCCAGGTACCAATTTAGTTGCCCTTCTTTGCACTTTTTCAGGAGCTTCCATATCTTTCTTGTAGCCCGGTGCCCAGAACTGCACACAGTACAGTGGTTCTGTGTGGCTCAGTTGGTAGAGCACAGCGTTGGCAACGCTTAGGTTGTGGGTTAAATTCCCACTGGGGCCACATACACTGAAAATGTATGCATTCACTACTGTAAGTCGCTTTGGATAAAAGCGTCTGCTAAATGGCATACATTATTATATATTATTATATAGTACTCCTAAGTGAGGTCTGAGAAAGGCATTATATAACATCAATATAACCTCCTTTGATTAATACTTTTTTGCCTATGTATCCCAGCATCCTGCTGGCCCTTTTGTGAAGATGAGATGTGCAGTATTGGGGTCTGCTGTTGACCTGCTGCGTTCTGGTCTCCCCCTGCAGAGGAAGATGGCGGCCAGCCCATCTCGGGCATGGGCCGGATCCCCGCGGCTCTGGCGGGTCACTCCGCCGTGGCGGCTCAGGCCGCAGCTGTCCAGGCAGCCGCCGCCCAGGCCGCGATGGCAGCCCAGGTGGCCGCGCTCGAGCAGCTGAGGGACAAGCTGGAGACCGGGGAGCCGCCGGAGAAGAAGATGGCCCTGCCCTCCGAGGAGCACCAGCGCCTCCTGCAGAGGGCGCTGCAGCACAACCTGCTCGCCATGACGACCGCGCAGATGCCCATGAACATCCGCATCAGCAACCAGGGTACGACTTTTAAAATTTTACATGGATTTGTTTGAGATTTTTCCAGTTTTTCTCTGAATTTGGTAGCCAGTTGTACCCTCGATTTATTCCGATTAACCACCAACTCGCCGCCCGTCCTCTGGGGCACGCTAATACCCCGAGGCCGGTGATGATCTGCCTCCTCCGAGACAGAACTCGCCCACCTACTCTCTGGAGACACCCTTCGCGATTCTCGGCGAGCTCGTGCCGACCACCCTCCCCCTTCCCCCTGGGGCAGACAACCAATCCCGGCAGCCGCCTGTGATCAGAGCTCCCGGCCAGGGCCGGTCTGTCACAGTCTCAAACCGCGGCTGTAACAGTCAACTTGCACTCACAAAGCGAGTAACACTGCAGTCGTAACATTGCAATAGACCTCATTGTAGGCAGCTGCACACCGTACGTACCTGTGACGTTAGTATACCTGAAAGATTCGTGTGTTTTTTTAAAACATGTAGACAGTGGAGATGGCAGTTAATTAATGTACAGAGTCTAAAGAGGTAGGTTTTTAGTTTGGATATGCTCAGGACAGACCCGAAGACGAAAGCACACCGTGCTCTTCACAGCTAAAGGCTGCGTAGATATCTCGGCAGCCGATCTCCTGTGCACGTGCTGTGCAGTGACAAAGCGCCCTCACTCAAGAGAGTTGAGTGAGCTCTTGCTACCGCAGTGACCCACTTTGTGCAGAACGTGCGCTCTTTCGATAACCTGGGGAATCCCCTAGCCTGGAATGACTATGAATGACTGAAGGCAGTATTAATTTTTTCTTGCTAACAACGTCTCAAGATGAATTGGGCAAAAATCAAGGGCAGGGAATTTTTTTCCGTGACCGATTTTAAGAGACTTTGAACGCAATTTAGCGAACTGAGAATGAGGCGGAGGAGGAACACGCAAGCTGACAAGGGGATGACAATTGAGCCGTACGCAGCGAGCGAACTCTAAACCTCCCTCCCGTCCTGAACGTCAGACAGACGGACGGTTAATGTCCCTCTGCTTGTGCAGTCTCAAAGCATGCGTTCAGAATATATAGGCAGCCAGGCATGCCATACGTGACATTTAAATATTATATTTAAAACAAATGTATACGTTCTGTAGTGCTGTCTTCCTTATGAAATTGTGCTTTTTCTTTTTTGTGCACTAACGAACGTTCTCATGACCAACCTTTCATTCAAGGTGTCTATAAATACCTGTCATTTACCCGAGTGGGCATCTGATACCAGGCGTGGGTTTCCCTGTCCTATCTGCAGAAGAGATCTGTACTCTGCGCTTATTTGTGAATGTGGTCTGCATACAGAACCGCCCACAGGTGGGCAGGTTTCCAGAGCAGCATTGTCCTACGTGAAAGGTTGCCAGGTGTCAGCTCAGAGGTGATGTGGGTTCTCTCTCTCTCTCTCTCTCTCTCTCTCTATCTCTCTCTCTCTCTCTCTCTCTCTCTCTCTCTCTCTCTCTCTCTCTCTCTCTCTCTCTCTCTCTCCTCTCTCTCTCTCTCTCTCTCTCTCTCTCTCTCTCTTTCTCTCTCTCTCTCTCTCTCTCTCTCTCTCTCTCTCTCTCTCTCTCTCTCTCTCTCTCTCTCTCTCTCTCCTCTCTCCCTGCTCTCTCTCTCTCCCCTGCAGATGGCAGGCAGGACTCGGCCCTCAATCTCACCACCAATGGCATGAGCAGCATCAGCATGTCCGTCGAGCTCAATGGCATCGTCTACACTGGTGAGTCACGCCGCCCTGCTACGAGTCCCTACTAAGAAATGAGATCCACTTTGTAGTGCTGTACATTAAAATCTTACCTGATTCACTTTCCTTCAAAGATTAGTAACGTGCTGAGGACAACCCACACAAAATGATGCCCGAGTTCAAAAAGCACCTAAACTCATTTCCTCACCACAAGCAGGATTTTAAACAGGCCGTTTGATGGTGATATTAATGCGATTACATTTCTTTTGCAGGTGTGCTTTTTGCTCAGGCAGCAGGGACAGCCCCATCGGGTCCTTCCGGACCGTCGGGCTCCAGTAACAGCAAAGCCCCCGGGGGGCGCAGTGGGTCTCAGCCAGTACCCCACACACCTACCTCATCCTCCTCCAATAACACATCGCCTTAAAAACCTCAAACCCTACCCTTTTCTGAAGCTAACTAAAGCCAAAAACCAACCTCATTTTCTACGTAGCCTACGGCAAAAAAAAAAAAAAAAAAGGACAGTATAGGAATTGAAACCCAGACCACTTGAAGTACACTATCTCAGGTCCTCTCACCTGCCACACTTTTCTGTTTTGTTTTCATCTTTTTGCTTTGAATTTTCTTTTTCTTTCTCTTTCCTCTTTTACTCCGCAGCCAAAATAGTTTTTAAGTATAACAAGAGCCAGTATGTGATAGAGGTATATGCACAACCTGTGAATAATTTATTTCCTCTCCATAAATGTACAGACGACGCGAGAACAAAAGAGAAATAGTCTTTAATAGGTTAATGCACTGTTTACACCATTTTACAAATCTACTGACTGACCGTGAAGCTACTCTTCAAATCAAGAGGAAAAAAGGATTTAAATTTTTTATCTTATATTAATGTTGTTATTATTATTATTATTATTATTATTATTAAATGCGCATTGCAAAAAAAAAAAAAAAAGTATATTTAGGGTTTAAAGAAAAATATGTAAATATCTTCTATTTTATTCTAGAAAAAAAAAAAAGATGCTTTAAAGTATATGTTATTTCTTCAGGGCATAACAAAGCACCGTGGTGACCTCATTAGTTTTGAACTTCTTTTAAGCGTGCGTGCGTGATCCAGTTGGAAATGAAGCAGTGTGTGATGAGAGGGGAGAGTTCGGTCTGTGACTGGCAGGCATACCTCATGCGCAAGGACTCCCGTCTCCGCGCGAACCTCAGAGATGGAGGAGTCGCCCGTTTTCACTAGGCCTCAGAGGACGCTCCTGCTTTTGACTTTTGTCTCGGGGGCTGGGCTCTCCTCCATCTTGCGACAAGCTTACTGTTATACGTGTCCCGTGCTACTTAACTACAGTCCGCTTTCTGTTTCTCGTGCAGTACCATACCAAAAATGTGCTGTTTTTCCATGAAGGGCTTGTTTAAGTGCTGTTACTGCAGTGTCTCCCTCTGGGTACCCCGCGTCGCGGGGGTAAACCCTCACGTTATGCCTCAAATCCGGCGTGTGCTACCGCCTGAGGTGGTGGTAGCAGTGACCCAGGGTTTTCACAGCGAAGCCTCGGTGCCTCTCGCTCAGAAAGGAGGGTTCACCACCAGGGCCGTCTCCTGTCTACTGTGCACAGGGCTGTGCGGATACAGGGCTGATTTGCAAAGTGTGAAGATGGTTTGATTGTGTCTCAGAGAGTCGGAAGATGGAGAAAGTGTGTGTGCGTGTGTGCGTGTGTGTGCGTGCGTGCGTGTGCGTGCGTGTGTGTGCGTGTGTGTGCGCGTGTGTGCGTGTGTGTGTGTGTGTGTGTGTGTGAGAGGTTCTTGGCATGCGTGCCTAAAAGGTTCAGCAGTGGAAAGTGGAAAGCTTTGTAAAATATCACAGAAATTGTTTAATTATTGGGACATGGGACATGGGGCCTACATTTCAGCGTAACTCAGAGTGCAGAGATGCCCTTCCATGAAAACAAACCTGAATCTAGTCCTGGGAAATGGGAAAGCACTCTGTCGCAGCCTTGTAATGTAGAGCCCAAGGCGTCAGGCCCAAAGTACAGTTCTGCACATGTCTGTCACCATGTCTGTAATCTTTTACTGCTGGCATTGAATAATTTTAGCGATGAATTCCACAAGCTGCCAATCTTTTGAAGCTAAGGATGTTGTCTTCGGACCCCGCCCCCCAACATTTAAAATGAATAAGTAAATAACAATTTACAGGGAATTACTTTAGAATTACGATAGAGATTACAATGTGTTTTCAGATTTGATTGAGATCCAGTTTATTGGTTGATTTCATTGCCACGTCAACCTCAAAACGCACAGTAATCATTTTGTTATTGTGGGTTCACATTCATTATACGTAATACATACCATACATGCAGGCCGCACAACTTGGGGCTCTGACACGTTCGCCGATCTCCCAAGCGGTTATGCGAAATTATTTATTTTTGCTCCACCACTGTATGAAAATGCCCTTTTAAATTATTTTAATACAACCTTACAGTTGTGAAACGTATATTGTACGACCCCTTGATTGAAATACCTTCCAACCCCCCACTGCTAACTCTCAGTCCTGCCTACCACAGTGCATCGCAATTAGCCCAATGATGTTGGCAGTGTCATAAAGATGTGCAAATGGTCCTCTGGGTTTGCTAGTCTCAGTGAAGTTATGTGTCTATAGGAAACACTTTCATCAATTGATCTCAGTGATTCACATTTTTATCGAATGGCCAACATTGCTGCTGTAAAAGCATTGGTCATGGCTGAGAGATCTTGTCAATGGTAGGGCACGCCATCTGGGTACTTATTGGCTGTTTATTTCTGTTGGTTACAGGCTAAAACTATTCCCGTGCATCATGAGACACAATTCTTCTTCTTCGATACTGCACCACCGTAGGAGCTTCCGTTTGGCTGTGCGAGATAAGCGGGCGTCCAAACACCACAAACGGCGAATGTGCTGTTACAGCGAAAACATATTCCTCAGAATTACGCTGTTACACAAAGGGAAGATCATTATGTGCCAGATCTTCCATTTTCCATCGACTTTATGCATATACGAACTGTCCTGTTCAGTGACGGCATGCGCACACCTGAGAGGTTTTCTGCCTCCTTCTAGAAACCTCCAGGGTCAGTATTCACATCGATAGCAGGTTGTTAGGGTTGATGTGCTTTGCAAGGCACACAGACTGATCTTACAGGTTGGTTCTAGCTGTAAAGCCATGCATAGTGAGTAATAAGCCAAATGAGAAGAGTTCCTACACAAAGGTTTCGTTATTATAACTGTTGCTCCTGGTCAGTCAATTGGAGGTTAAGTGTTAACAGTAATCTTTTTTAAAACATTTATTAACCCAAGGGCCCCAACAGAAATCATTTTAAAAATGACTTGAAGCCTTCATTCAGTCAAATTAATTCAGTCTCATGGGCCCTCGTTACTCCCCACAAATAAAACTACATTTTTACAATTAAAAAATAGTATCAGGTAATCATAGCATCCTCTTTTAAACTAGTCCTATGCAATTCCAAAATGGCAGTCACATTGTCTCAATTAAATTAACATTTTCCATATACAGTACTGGAAATTATCTTCCATTCCAGCCATCTGCTGTGCCATCTTGGCTTTGTCAGGGAACTTGCTTGCAGCATATCTTTATGAAAATCATGTTATATATATGCACCATCACAAAGGGGAAATGAATGACTGCATCCTTATCAATAAATATATATTTGTATTATTAGGTCATACTGTGTATCATATATATATATATACATGCACACACATGCACATGTTTTTTACAATATTGAGACTAACTGAATGCAGATGTTTGTGAGAGCATTTCTATACTGCATCCCTGCTCTTGGCTTTGTTCTTTGTGTGTATGAGTGGGAGAGTTCTGATGTGGCCAAAAGAGTTTAGAAGGATTTGTATTGACATGTTCTGGCTTTGTATCTGTGTGTGTGTGTGTGTGTGTGTGTGTGTGTGTGTGTGTGTGTGTGCACGCACGCACACGCACAGGGGGTGGGGGTTAGCCAATGGGCAGAGCATTGTCCTTTTTTTCCTCATAGTCAAAATCAGTTTGAAGTTGTTTGACAATGAGTTCTAATTACAGATACATTTTTTATCTTTCCATTATATTAATCATGAATAATTCATGCTGGATAGCTTGTCCTCCATCTGTAGATAACAAATGGCGTGTGCAGAGCATGAGAGTAGCAGTCCAAGTGGATTTGGTGTCTTCACACCTTCACACGCAACATGGGCACTTGCTATTCCAAAATAAATTATTTCTTTAAAAAATATATTTCTAAACGGGCATAAACCACTGGAAAAACAAATTTTTCCAGTATGTGTGTGTGTGTGTTAAGATTCAATCACGGGAGAGCAGCAAAGAATATTCTATGTATGTTTGTAAATTATTGTTCCAGGAATCAATGTTGGCCAGCCCCCAGTGTAAGCGTTCAGTATATTATATGAATATTAGCCACGGTCCTGCGAAAACATCTCTGCCGACATCTCTGCCGACAGTGTTGAGAGAATGTTGTATGTTGGCTAGGAAATAGGATTGAAAAGAGAGATACCCCCCACCTCTAGCTGACCTCTTACCTAAAGATCATTCACATGCTCTGGGAGTGCTAAATGTCCTTGGCAATTATGGACACAATAATATTGCTGACAAAAAGACAGAAATTCATGTTGTGCCGTGTTGTGGCAAAAAGAAAAAGGATGGGGTGGGTGACTGGCAATCAATTTCAACCTTGGGGTCAGCACTGCTCCTCACACTGACCTCTTGACCTCCCGGTCCCCGGGGAGATGGTTTCTGCCAGATTGTTGCTCTGTATTACTACGAAGTAACCAAAGTGGAGAACTCAGAGGCATCGTTTATGTGTACTACACAGGTACAGAGGCCAAAGCTCTGTTTCCACATTGTCGTTAAACACACGAGGACTACAGAACCAGTACACTCAGGACATGTGTGGCTTATTTAGCATTTTCAGGGAAGATCGATTTATTTTACCTTTTAAATTATTGTCAGAAGATGTTACAACACTGAATACCTCATGGTCTTGTGTCCCGCGGACCATGATTCTGAAGCGAGCTCTTTTCTACCTCACCAACGAGATGTTATCCAATGGGTCAAGTTAACGTGTGATTCGTTTGCCAGTATCGCCACAGAACGACCCTGTCGCAGTTACAGACTGTTCATATGGGTATCACATCATAAGTCTGATTATATTGTCTGTTTCACTGTGGAGGGGGGGAGGTGTACAATTCTGCAATATGAGAATGTAGAAATTAGTGTAGGGTCACTTTTTTTCTCCAACGTTTGTTTCAACAAAGTTCATGGATATCTCCTGTGATATCTCCTGAGTTTGGTTTCATTCTTTTTTTATTTTTTTTATTGTGTCATTACGAGGTGTCCGTCATCAGGAGGATTTCTGGTTTGCTTTCAATCCACTCGTTATCCTGCGTCATTTTATCAGTGAATTTTCTTTGTAAATATTTAATTTGTGTTTATGTCCTGGGGCTGTCCTGGTCATTAAGGTCAGAGGCTCCTGGTTCAAAGCTGTCATGAAAGGCTTTTATGTGGCTTGACTTGCTCCAAATCACCACAGCCAATTAATTCAATCTAAACAGGATCTTCTCTTTGCCATTAATTGTTTTTAAAAAGGACTGGATTTTTTGTAGTAATGTGTGATTTCCACACCCAATGGTAGAGGCTTTAGTGCATAGCAGCTTTTGTCTGGACTGTTCCACTGATGTGCATATGAGATATTTTGGAATCTGCTGACTTTAGACTTTAGATGTTGGTCTTGCAGTGTGGAGCGTTGCAGCGTTGATGACTCACTGCTCCCACCTGGTGGATTCCAATTGACACTGCAGCAACAAAATTGAATTATTTTGTTCAGTGCTGTTGTGAGAAATGATATATCATATCGACTCGATTTTTTATCGCCAATTACTTGGTGTGATTTCTTCAGTTTGAGCACCCCCTTTGTTCTATTCCTGCCTCTTTTATGAACAGGATTGCAGGAAGTTCAAGTAATCATGAGATGGTTTGAGTATTGTGATTTATTTACCCCTGTTGGAAAAACTGGGTTTAGTGTAAAGGCAAAGTTTTACAATGTAAATAATGTAACAATTGAAAAACGTATGATGTTGTTGGTTTTTGCTTGTTGTTCTATTGTCCTTGTTCACAAAACGAACGTAATCGCCTGTTACCGCAAAGCAGACGTTACTGCTCTTACCGCAAAGCAGAGCAAAGAAATTGATCACAGAAAGGGGAGGACTATGGAGTGCCCTGACTAGACAAGAATAACCTCCCTTCATAGTCAAGTTTGGGGTCAAACATGTTATATATCAAACATGTTTTATCATACAATCAGTCTGCAGTTGGGAGTCCACTGGGGTGATACTCCAGACACCGCTGCACTCGTCTGTAGCGCCAGTGGCTTGCGAGGCGGTGTATGCATTGCATACGGCTGGTTCTGGGCATGGTTGTATGAAACAAAAAGTCCCCTGCTTTCACAGTTGCAATTAAATTAATTTTGTCGCGCTATGTAGAACCTGCAGTTTTCTATAAACAATCGAAGAAGTTGACAAATCGTGGCCACGTTAATATCAGCGCCGTGGTCGGCGTGTTGCTACACACACTCCCAGTGGGCCTGCCAAACTAGGAAACGGTGCCCAGCTTTCCGTTGGCCCACCGCACAAAAGACCAAGGTCACTCGCGCGGGGATCGGAGCTTGACAAGAACTGAACTCTAATCGAAGAGTCGTTGAGGTGACTTCAGCGTCGGTGACGAACTCGTGTACACAATGAGCACTGTTATAATAAGCAGACGTCATTGTTTTAACGTGGAAAAAGCTTGCTCTTTTAGTGTGTTTATTCTTGGGTATCTTTTGCAGGGATTGCAAGTGAGGTAATGCAGCAAAGCAAAGTTTTAGCCTTATACTTAAGACAATTCATAAAAAGTACAAGCTTGTTCTAGATATCTAGGTCAGGTTTATTGTATATTGCAGGGACAACCAAAATGTATGTGAACACTTTGATAAAGAAAAATATTAAGATGTATCTCTTCTGTAATTATACGAGGCCTTATGCTGTGACAATTATTTGAAATCACCATTATATAAAATTATTACTTTTTAAAGTGGCTTTTTAATTCTTATTTTTTTAATGTATTCTTCCTTCTTTATATTCATCATTAATCCAGCAAAGATTATTTCAGAGCAATTGCCCATTTTAAAAAAAAGAAGAAGAAGAAAAGTTCATGGATATCTTTCAAATCTTGAGGATTGCTGGATTCATAATTCAAGGATTTAAACTATTTTGTTTATCGCAGACAAAGAAATATCACAATATGAACAAGGCATTTGTCTTCAACTTCTCAGGAAATACACTTCTACCTCCAGTTTTACCAATTCATGCATCCTAGGGCAAAAGTTACAATTTAGAGTGTGTAAGGGGTTGCAATCATTAATTTTCAGGGTGTGTTAAAGGGCATATAGAGCTATTTTACTTGTATTTTATCTTACAGTTCTTATTTAACATATATGCCTGATGTGAGCCTGACGTTTTCAGGGAAAATTTCTCAAGTAAAATCAGGAGTGTTCAGTTGGATATCCCAAGCTAACATCGGATCAGTGGCCTTTACAAAACTGATGTGCAAATGTTTGGTACGTCCAAGTGCTCTCCTGTGGTTTATAGAACATCCTAGACACCCTTGAAGCAAATGATTTCATGTAGCACTTTTCCTTTGGGCAGTTTTTTGTTAATGGAAAAACTACTGCTGCAGCCTACAAATCTTTCAAGCCTACATTATGATTAGTATATGATTAGTATATGTATTTTCCTATCCTATACTTGTGTGACATTTCTCATTTCCCCATGATAACACCAAACTGGAAGCTGCTTGAAATGAGGTGACATATGGTGTGTGAAGTGCAAGTGTGTGGCGTATCATGTTTCTATAGTGACCAGTTGTCAGCATGGTACAACACAAATGTACTTCCACAACATGTTCTCTAAATACATTTCATTTCTCAAGGAATTTAATGCAACGCAGCCTCCAACTTTGGCTTTTAATCAAAATCGTTTTTTTATGCATGATCGGAAGGTTTGTTTAAATACATTACAAATGATTTAAATCCTCTTAAGAATGTCAACAGCATACGTTGTTTATACCATCAACTTTTGAAAGTAAAATAGAAGACCGGTTGCACCATAAGAAGACAATGAATGTGTAACAGAAACTTAAGGAGATGTTAATTTCTTTCTCATTTCCAACGCGACTCACATTTTGAATTGCACGGTTAAACACAAAGTTAAATGATCTACTTTCTAGAAATACACTGTTTGCTATAGTTTCCTTACAGTTTGACTTGACAGTTGAAAGGCCTTTATCTAAACCAGAGAAATGATTTCTGGCGTTGATATGCTAGAATTTTGCAATGTGAGAAATCATTGTACAGCCTCAATAAAAAGGGTTTGTTTTTTTATTTCCTGTTTTATTAGCCTTGTCTTCTTTACTAATGTACAGTGCATTGTTGCTCTCGATTTTTACAAAGTTTCAGGTATTGGTTTGTAACTACTTATAGAGCAAAAGACAAAAAAAAACGTTTAAAGTTTACATTTTCTATGTCATACATCATATATTCAACCTCAAAATACTAAACCAAAAGTGGAGAGTTTCAACTGTAAGCAAATAAATACTAAAGACTATTAATAAAGTACAGTTCTGATATGATATAGTCTGTTTGGCTCTTTAATGTTGTTCCCCCTCTGCTTTTGCACGATGGCTGCCTTGCATAAATCAACAGTGAGCATTCTGGTCTGGATAACATTTAACATGACCTTCGGGCATCAGAGTTGGGGGTCAGTTCCAGTTAAATGCAGTCAATTCAGGAAACAACTTGAACTTCGATTAATTATTTGAAAATTCCCCATCATGTTCATAATTAACCAAATGTAAATGAAGTTGACCCCAACTGCAGTAAACCTTTACAAACAACACAACATTGTAATTCAGCAATGCACATTCTCCCCATACTAGTGTAAATAATAGCAAAGGACTAGTTGTCACGCCGTTTCATAATAGTGGCCATGCGCCCTTTACTTTCCTGCGCCATTAAACATTTCGTATACATTTTGAACACTAATATCATTTGCAAGAAAACTATGCCAAAATGTACTGGGGCTTTACATTTGGTAGCCATGCCCCTCAGAGTTATGATGTATAAGCAAGTGCATGTTATTGCAAGTTATTGCACCCCCAAAAAAACAGGTCTTTAATATTGATATCTCTTTGATAAGCATGTACATGAAAGCCATTTTTTTGTTTACCAATTGTAATAACTTGAGTCACACTTCTCACATATCCTTCAGAATTTACAAACAGTTTCATAATTTGACAATATTGGGAAATAAATGCACGTTTTACTCTCATTATGTCTCAAGTCCTACATACTGGTTAATATTTTGACATCTCTTTAATGCATCACTTCAAATATGCTCACTTGCATGGAGCGGCAGCCATATTGTGTAGAATGAAAGTGCACAAAGTCACTTCATCTTGTCAGTGCATTGTATAATCCCCTCATGTTGCAGGTACATTATAAACGGGCAC
The DNA here is from genome assembly GCA_029706075.1 of Aldrovandia affinis. Lineage (NCBI taxonomy): Eukaryota > Metazoa > Chordata > Actinopteri > Notacanthiformes > Halosauridae > Aldrovandia > Aldrovandia affinis. The sequence continues at coordinate 1,891,337 of JAINUG010000035.1, read as the reverse complement.
GGACTATTCTTAACATCCTTAACATACATTCGGGCCAGGAAGCCCATGAAGATGCTTGCAATCTCTGGTTGTTGGACAGGGCACTTATTTATGGGGTTGGTGGTGGCTGTCTGATCAGGGGCTCCAGAAATCCTAATCCCCAAATTCCTAGTGCGCACCTATGAGCAGAACCTTTTGTCTTGCAGAGCAGAATATGACAGATCGTAAAGTAGGGTGTACCTGGTGCAGAAAGTGGCAACTCTGGCAACAGACCACTACTCCTGTGCCTGCACACAAGCCTGCACACAAACCCTGTTACAGAATTTAGCCTACACAAACTAAACCAATTACCATGCAGAGTCAAAATCACTGTTGCATGGTATAGCTGGTGAAGTTTTATTCATATACATATTTTCTATTTTCCATTACAAGAAGCAATGTTACGGTTTTTCCATTCGGGTTACACAGTAGCCTATATGACCTGTTTAATGTATATAGGTTAAATCTATAAGAGGATCTGAAAATGAGTTAGATCTTGCTTTAGCGCATAGTATACATTTTCTCCAGCTCAATGACCCGTCGCATCTGCCAACACGTTAACCCACTTTCGCCTGCATGCAACCACGGAAGCGTGCTGAGTAGTGTAACGTGACCGCCGGATCACGGGGACCAGAGAGGATTCTGCAGCGCCCGCCCACTCAGGCGGTTGCTACGACACTACTGGCGCGCGCAGCCCGCTAGATTTAATGAATGACGCCTAATGGAGGGCGAGAGAGTGACGCTGTACGTTATGGATAAGCAGTCCAATCAGGTGACACCTGCGGTATATTATTAATAAACCGTCCAATCGGGTGAGACTGGCGGCACCTCACGTTAATACTCGATCGTTCACGCGTAGATTGTGGTCGAGTTTCTCAATTCGGTGCTGTGCAGCTAGCCCGCTAGCTGTCCGGTAATCCCTGGGAAGATGATTCTGCGTTCCCGAAGAATTCCTGCCGTCTTGCCTGCGGATCGACGCCGTTACGGGAGAGCGCCGCCGGTGGCGGAGCGAGAAACGGTGAGGGCTGGATTTCGCTCTACGGTTCAGCAGGATAGCCAGCGCTGGCGAATCAGACTCTCATAGGAACAGTGTTTAGCTAGCTAGCTAACGTCGATAACGTCGTCAGTACGCTGTCGCTGGTTAGTTAGTTAGTTAGCTAGCTATACAAGCTAACGTTCGTTTTCTCATTATTGTATGGTGATCACTTTCCCCTTGTTTTCTAGAACAACAACCATTTTTGTTTTAAACCACATGGTCACTCCTCTCGGCTCTAATGTCCGTGTTGTAGTCCGCTAGCTTGCTAAGCAATGAACGGTACACACGAGACGGATGACAGTTAACGTTAGCTGACAGTCACGTCAACATCAATAGCTAAACATTACATCGGCATCCAGCTAACGTAATACTAGAACTAGCTGGCTACTAAAACTAGAGTACATTACAAAAAAATCTCGTGTATTAGTCATAACAAGAAAGACAGCTCCCGCGGCTGTTGCCCCGGTAACGGCATGCTAGCGTTAATAATGTCATGCAAGTTTGCTAATAGCACCAGGGGCGTGACCCAGGGTCGGGTCACACCACATATTGAGCGAGCAACGATTTTCACACGCAGAGCTGGGGCCTGGAGCTTTGCAGTTAAATGTAGGTCGACAGTCGGGGGCTTGGTTCACTAATTGCCCAGCTATGTAAATATAACAACCGTAGCTAGCGACATGCATTGAGGATGCTTGTCAATCTACATTTAATATGACACATTTCTGAAAATGTACTGGAGAATACCATTAAGTTGCCTACTGAATAATACAGGCCATCTCCGACCCGACTTTGGTCATAGGTGTCTTATTTGTTGATTGACTTAGCGTGTAAATCCATCCGTGGGCAGCTTAGTCCCAGACCACCCCGAGTCAGTGTCTGACCTGATGCATGTAGGGCGAAGAGGACATGGCGAGCGACTGTGCGCCCGACTCTGAAGACGAACGCGTCCCAACCGTCAGCAGACGCCGCTTCGGAGTTGGCGCGAGGAAAAGGGCGGCAACAGACGAGCACGCTGGCGGTACGGTCCGGAAGTAATTTCTTGTTCTCGGTCTCGTGGATTTGTTGAATTGTTGCATTGATATGAATAATTATTCATTAGGCAGGCAGTGTGGTATAATGGTTAGGGAACTGGGCTCGTAACGTTAAGGTTGCAGGTTCAATCCCCAGGTGGGACACTGCCGTTGTACCCTTGAGCAAGGTACTTAACCTGAATTGCTTCAGTAAATATCCAGCTGTATAAATGGATTGTAAAGAAATGTAAAACTGTAAGTCGCTCTGGATAAGAGCGTCTGCTAAATGCCTGTAATGTAATGTAATGTAATTACAGTCATGTGCTAAAAGCGAGTTGACAGGGAAAGCTCGCTCACCTGCTGTTTGACTTTTGGACGTGCTGCGTTTAGACTTCTTGACTCCTGTGCGGTGCCGGGAGCGCCTCGTGTCCAGTTTGTGATCGAGAGGGACTCCTCATGCAGTGTCGCAGCAGCGCGCAACATCTTCACCCCAAATGTGTGCTACCCGACACAGACCAAGGACGGTGAGTTGACTGAAAATCATCATATGCATTCACCTATGCTCAGCCTTGTACAGACACTGCAATGCTTTTCTGTTGCTTCGTTTTATATATATACACTTGTGGAGCGTGGGTGTTTTTGATTTGGCCTGACTGTAATGAGTGTCTCCGTTCACCATATTTCTGTGGATGTCCTCGTACCAAACCCTAGTACCTAGCTAGTGATGTTAATCCGCTGCAAGTTTTGTAGCACATGGAAAGCAACACGCTCACGGTATGATTGGGCGTGTACACCCACCATGGCAGTATTTCGAGAAAACTTGGTTCTCTTGCATGTAATAGGGTAATGATAAATGTGTGGTGTGTCCCTCTCTGAAGGTGTCACGTTTCCTGAGGATGAACTGGTGAGCCCAGAGCACTGTGTTTTCAGCTACAACTTTTTCAGCCGCCTGGCGGAAGAGGAAGACGACGATGATGAGGTGTTTAATCCGTAAGTTTGGTGCCGATTGCCCCCTTCTTGTTTGTTTTCTGCAGGGCCGTACTCCTCAAAAAGAAGCTCAGATGTGTTTGAAACCACCTCTAAGATGGCAGGATAGGCCTGTACATTCACTTTCTTCATCTGACTGAAGAGTATTGTCTTCTGGAAGAATATATAGTCTGTGGTTTTAGTGTGTTTTACCACTCCGTATGTTATGGTTTGCGATCAAGTAGCAGCTGGTATTTAGACCCACGCCTGGTGTTTTTCCTGTTGCCTGTCCAGGTACCATTTCATCAAAAACATTCCATCTCAGTCCCAACAATCAAAACCTCGAACCCGGGATATCCCGGTCAAGACAAGGAGCACCCCCCAAGCCACGCTTGTTTTGGACCTGGTGAGTTTGTATTTTACGTTCCCTGCCATGGAAATATATTTACTCTGTACTCTGTGCTCAGTCTTGCTTGCTACTGTAGTCTGGGAAGTAAGGGAAAACAAATCTGTTTAGTTTCCAGATTTTCCAGATTTATATTGTTGTGGTTGTCTTAACCTGTCCAAACTGTCAAAGATCATTGACAGCCTAGAGTCAAAATTGAACTGACTTTTTGGCCCCTTTTGTTCTCTGAAAAACATAAACTCAGACATGTTTGATTGGAATCTGAATTTTAGCCATTTACTTGGTGTGTGCTCCAACCAATGTCATTATGTTGAGTTTGCAAGGATCAAGTATGACTGCTTGACCCATGGTGTGCTTCTTACCCTGTCTTGGGCATCGAGGATATCGTATGATTTTTAAATCTGAATCAGATAATCAGTCAATAACTGTGAAACCATGTATTGGTAGGCTTTCAGGGAACAAACCTTGATAGTTTTTTTATCAAAGTATTTAAAACGATTGAATATTGATTTGATATTTATGCATATCTGTTTCTATCTTGAAGGTTATTGTGTGTTGCTCCTCTGTGAATGGTGTGTTGTGTGTTTGTGCTACAGGATGAGACGCTGGTATTCAGCTCCCTGAACATGATTGAGAATGCAGAGTACACCTTTCACACCTACTTTCAGAATCATGAGTACAAAGTGAGTTCATCAGAAAGTCCCCTGCTAATTTATCTGACGTTTTCAACTAGTTCAATTTCAATTCCCCACCAGGATGACGCTTTCTATGAGCCAACCAAGGGCATTAACTAATTTTCTGGACAGAAGTTGATCCATTTTTTAAACCAGTATTACAGGTGTTCAGCCACCAGGGGGCGGTACTGTAAAAACATCTGTCGAACGCGTTTCTCACAATCCGCACACAGGAAATATAACATATCTAAATTATATGATTGTATGTATGACAATATTCAGAATTTTGGGCCTTAATGTAGTTTTTTATAAATGGGAAGAAGCACATGCAATAAGAATATAAATCAATGACTGTTTATTAATGGTAGGTATATTCTTAAAATAATTAAATAAGGCCATGCAAATTGTTCTGTTACTGCATAGCAATATCAGTGGCTTAAAGTGGCTTATTAACCCAAAATTGGTCCAAGTGTAATTTTTTTTTCCTGCCAATACAATGTTTTACACATCAAAATAAGAAGTTTTAGCGAATTTCACATTTTCATGGCCTTGTATGTAATTCAATGTAGGTTTTGGCAAATGTAAAGAAGCAATAAGTTAAGATTTTAATAAGATAGCAATCTAATCAATTCATATTGTCTTTCATTGTATTGAGAGGAAAACAAATTATACTTAAATCCATTTTGGGTGAACTCACTATAAGATGCTGCTGCTTCAACTTTGGTGCAGTTTATTAAAATAACACATTATGGAAACGTATAATGTAAATCCATCTATGTCCTTTTTTGTCACTGCAGTAGCACACAGTTTATTGCCATGTTTATTAACAATGCTATATGTCTCATGGAACAGCAGTGCCTCGATTAAGATGGCTAGCTATCTATCCTGCCAGATAAGAAGCTAACTAACAACTTCAGACACAGCAGTGCCAGGCTATAGTATAGATTTACATAGAAACAATTTTGACAAAACTATGGGTTTCCTGTTTGTTTGTTTTATTTGTTTGTTTTAGGACAGATTTAATCTTTGGAACAATAGTTAATTACTGGGATTTTAAAAATTAAAGTTAAAATCAAGAATGTTAAACATAACTCTTCAAAGGAATTAGCTGTCTGTGCTATTTGGTAGACCCCTTGCCCCTGTCACTGTTTAGCCTCTGTAGTTCCCATTTCAACAGAACGTAAATGTAGCTTGTTAGTTCATCTTTTCCAAATGACTTCACTTTTCTAAACGGTCTAGTATAATCAGGAATGTCTCTTTTGCTCTAGGTCTTTGTGGTGCTGAGGCCTCATGTCAAAGAATTTTTGCAAAGCATGTCAAAAATCTTTGAAGTAAGTATTTTTTTCCTCTCATACATTTCCTGTCAAATTTGATCATGTCTTTTTGAATGACTAAAGGCAGTTTTCTGTCTCAGTGCACTAAACCACACTGCTTGCGACTTGAAATCAACAGTGTGTTTTGGTTTTGTGTGATTCCTTTTTTGCTTGACTATTAAAAGTCAGGCATTCGACTTAAAGGGAATCTAGGGCTATTGGGAAAATTTGTCTTGAAGGAAACATTTGTTTTATATATATATATATATATATACTATCGGTCAAAAGTTTTAGAACACCCCCATTTTCCAGTTTTCACTGAAATGTAAGCAGTCCAAGTCCAGTGAATAACCTGAAATGGTACAAAGGTAAGTGGTAAATGTGAGCTTAAAAAAAACTGAAAAATAATGTACATTTCAGAGTTTACTGCTTGAACTGTTTAATTTCAGTAAAAACTGGAAAAATGGGGTGTTCTAAAACCTTTGACCGGTAGTGTGTGTATATATATATACTGTATATATAGTATATCTAACCAAAGTTTAAAATGATTGTAACTGTCCTGGAAAAAGTCAATAAGTAAGGTATTTGTAAATAAACCTATGGACAACCTTTTGGGAAGTATTGGGAACACCAGTCGATGTTTGTTTAAGGTGTTTAAGCCAGTCTCTCTTGGTTTCTCTTTCACACGGAGACATCCTTCAGTACCATTTCAGCTTGCATAAGCTCACATTGACACCACTACGTGCAATTTCGATTTGGCTTGGTGGGTTTCATCCTCAATGTCAACCTGTACTTTCCAGATGTTTGTCTATACTTCTGCCAAGAAAGAATACGCAGAGAAGATCTTGGAGACATTGGACCCTCAGAAGAAGCTTTTTCGGTGAGAATGTTTTTCCCTTTCCAGTTTGATCGATTCTTAAGTTTGTCATTGTGAGCACTTGATTCTAAAGCATACATAATAACATTACTTTTCACACCAGGGTTCACTCTTTTCCAAGCAAAGGGTTTGAAGGAATCTCATTTGAAGTCCTAAACATGCATGCTTTGCACACGTATGAAGAGACTTCTGTCTTCGTTACGACCAGCCCCTGGCCAGTTGCAACATAAAAGAGAGCACACAAAGTTGGTTCAATTCAAGAATGTTTTTAATTAAAGGAACCTAATAAATAGGGGGAAAACAAACAAGTAGCGTAGCCAGACTGCAGGTTGCCCTCTGAATGGAGAGAGAGCATCAGCCAGAGGGCCTCTTAAGTAGACCCCCTCCAGGTGACACCAATTTCCTATTAGGAAAACAATCAAGGCAACACCACAAGCGGCCACTAGGGGTAGGGGCCATAACAGTCTTTTTTCCATAAGGGCTACTGTAATTCATACAGCTCCAGGATATAGAGTTGTGGAGCATTTGACGTTGGGGGAAAATCACTGAGAAGCCGATTCTCGGTGGACTAGAATTACAGAGGACCTTGATCATTCCTAATTGCGTTGGAATAAGTGCTGAGACTACCATTGGAAATGGCATGTCGAATTGGAGTGAAATAATATCCAGTGTGTGCGGTACAATACCTCGTTCAGAGTTCTGACTGTGTCCTCTGGTCTTTCTGAAGACATCGCTTGTACCAGGAGGACTGCGCTTGCGTTCGTGGACACTACGTCAAGGACCTGGACGTGCTGGAGAGAGACCTGGCGAGGACAGTGGTTCTGGACAACGCTCCCCATGCCTTCCCGTACCACGTAAGCCTGTGCACCTGCACACCTGTATACCTGTAAACCTGTATACCTGTAAACCTGCACGCCTGTATAACTGTATACCTGTAAACCTGCACGCCTGTATACCTGTAAGCCTGTAAACCTGCACACCTGTATACCTGTAAGCCTGCACGTCTGTATACCTGCACACCTGTATACCTGTAAACCTGCACGTCTGTATACCTGCACACCTGCACACCTGTATACCTGTAAACCTGCACGCCTGTATACCTGTAAACCTGCACGCCTGTATACCTGTAAGCCTGCATGCCTGTATACCTGTAAGCCTGCACGCCTGTATACCTGTAAACCTGCACGCCTGTATACCTGTAAACCTGGTCTTGGTCCACATGACAGGTATTGTATTTTCTCTTAATGCACATGTGCAGGGACAGGTGTTGGTTTGCAATAAAGTGATGGAGTCCAAGTTGACCCTTGTGTTTTCTGTTCTGTTGCAGTTGATGAACATGATCCCCATCAAGAGTTGGGCTGGAGACAGGGAGGACAAGGAACTGCAGAGGCTGATCCCCTACCTCGAGAAACTGTCAGAAACGGTAAGATAACAACGTGTGTGTGTTTCACATCTGTTTTTATTACTCTAATCCTGGGGTAGTATTACATGTTCTGGGGGTCAGTATAAATAGTGAGCACCTAAAGGACATGGTAACTTAATTTAGCCTAGTAAAGCATCTTATTAAATATATTATCCCACCAAATTATTCACACCCTTGATAAAAATGAGCAAAGAAAAGCTGTATAAAATACACAATACAGGAAGTGAGGTATATTGTATGCTCAAGAAAAGTATAGTCTTTTATGCTAATACATTTGTTCAGAGAAAATGATTGAGTTTAACAAGTACATTTGCATTTCCCCCAAAATATGTCACAATTATTCACGCGCATAATAATTATTTTAAATCAAATCCCAAGGAATCTTAGGGAAGTATATTTGTGGGCCTGTTTCACTGGGGTATGAAAATGATTTAACAAACTTCATTTATCAAATCCATTTGTCATCCATCACCATGGGGAAAGGCAAATAACTCTCAGAAGAAACATGGCAAAGCGTTCTTGACCTTCACAAGTCAGGAGATGGTTACAAACAAATAAATATATAAGATACCACTTTTCACAATTGGGTCAATAATTAAGAAATCTAAAACCGCCGGGACAGTGGTAAACCTGCCTGGCAGAGGACGCAAGTGCATCTTGCCTTCATGTACAGTGAGGCAGAGGCAGATGGTTTGGGAGCTTAAAATGAGCTGAAAGGTTGCACAAAATAAATCGCACAGATAATGAGCTATATCTTATGCTCAAACATAAAGGGGAAACTACATACTTTTATTGTAATACAAGTATTCTAATATTTATTTTATTTTTATTGACTAATACTATTGTTTTTTTCCTGAATAATGTAGGTGTCAAAATTATTGGCACTCCTAAAGTTCATTTTAAATTAAACCAAACCAAGTGGAAAAATTAATCACAAACATGTACACACATGCGTTTGAGCTGTAAAATTAATACCTGCCAAGATGACCGTGACCTCAGAAATATTTCAGAAACATTGTACAGCTCGTGAAGGTGGAAACGGGTTACACCTTAGACTTCCTTTAAGGTGTAAGAGGAATTATATATGTGTAATTGTTCCAATATGGGAACACCGCGTCCTGGGGTTAGTAGAGCTGTTAACGACTCACATGCTGGGTGTCAGAGACTTGGTTCAATTAAAATCAGGAACCGGGCTCTTATTCTTGGGTGTGTGATTTGAGGCTCTGAAGGTAGTGGGGTTATGTTAGCCAGATATGGCCAGCCCCCTACACACACATTTGCTTTTCTTTCCATATTAAGTCCCCTGTCACATTGAATTACCTTTTTATTGGCAGTCAGAGTGTGATTCCTGGCCAACAGCAGCACTTTTTTTTTACATGTTATTAAGATTTAATATAGTCATATGATTTTAATATTGATAGTCATATTCTCTAATAGAGGCGTTCACTGTAAAATGATCAGATAACTGAATTTACATAGGAACATCAGTATAAGTATTTTCGCAGTTGACTGTTCAGCTTCTGTAATGATCTTAAGTTTGTTACTTTTTGTAGGAGGATTTTCGGCAGGTCCTGAAGCGGAGGACAGATCATTTGCACCGGCTGCTCTCTGAAGACTGAGTGGCGTGTGACTGATAAGCCCGTGAATGACATGGACTGATCATTTTTAATTAAATTTTTCAAAATATTCTTTATTTGCCATGTTACACAAGTTACACACAAGGAAATTGGAATTCCTTTTTCCGCATATCTCTCCTAAGAGAGGTCCGAGCGCAGGCTCAGCCATAGTACGGCGCCCCTGGAGCAGTTTAGGGGTTCTGTGCCTTGCTCAAGGGCACTTCGGCAGTGTCCCAGGAAGTTCCCTCCAGTTCATTCATCGTTTTTTCGTTTGGCCTTCCTGGGATTCGAACCAGCAACTCTCCGCTCGCCAGCCCGTGTCGCTTTACCACTCAGCCACTTAACAAAGTCACATGTAAGGATGTGAACAGCAAACAAGATTTAGGAAGATCTGAGGTTAAGTACAGAGAGGGCAGATACCCTCAAGTTTTCTCGAGGAATTGCTTACATTTCGTAATTACACAGTGTTATTACATTTTGTGTGGGGTTGATTTATATAGCTGATATTTTACGCATTGCTTATTTATACAAAGGGATATTTACCAAGTAAATTCGGGTTAAATACCTTGCTCGACAGTACAACGGCAGTGCCTCACCTGGGAATCAAACCTTTTTGGTTTTAAGCTCTGCTCCTTGCCCTCTACCCCAAAATACAGTTGGCACAAAGAAGACAGAATCTGTGATTTCGATTTTCAGTGCTTTTATAAAAGCATGTGGACCAAGGGTTCAATAATGCCCATAACAGTAAGGGCCTCAGGTTTGCAAAGACAGCTGCACTGCCCTGGAGCACGTCCTCTGTGTCGCATAGAATACCGATCTTTCTGTTACATAGAATATTGTACTGTAGTGGGGATTTACCTCGCGCCATGAAATCAGTGTGGCTCACAAGCCATGCTGTGTTGTAAGAAGTTGTATATATTTGTGCTGTTCTGACACAGTTTTACTTATTTATGAATATGGATATATACAGTTGCTGTTTTATTTATCCATGTCATGCGCACTACATTCATTTGAATTTATATTTTTAAAGGTTATTGCAAGGGGGACTCGTTGAGAGGAATTTAATTATTTTAACGGAGTGCTAAAAGGGCTTTGACTCATTTTATAACAATAAACTTCTCTCAGCATATATTGTATGCATTTGCTAAAACATCCATAATGTATATATTGTTTATATCCCTCCTGTATAGCTGTCCATTAAAGGGCATTTGCTCTTGCATGATTTGTTAGAATGTTGGGTGTCTTTTCAAGATTCTGGCAACTTAGTGTTAAAAAATCAGTTAATGAATTGAATACAATTAATTTTATATAACGTTAACGTTTTCCCTCAATTGTTACAATCATCAACGACCACTACCGTTTGTGTTTTATTCATTTATGTGTTCCAAAGGGAAGGCAATTTCCTTGAAAAAATTCAAAGTGGGTTGATGGGTCAATGTACCAATGAACTGTGATTAGTTTATTAAATGAAATAATGTAATTCCACACAATTAGAGATGCAAGTCATTGTTATTGCAATTATACACAATGTATTGAATATATAACTGCAATTTGCTTTGTCCTTAACTTTGACTAGTGGATTTAAGCAAGGTATTTTACATTCATAGAAAGTGAATGAAATCAACCAGAAATGCGTGGATTCAAGAAAACCGTTTGCTACAATCCGGGCTTCATTTTAAATATGTAATACAGTGTATTATTTTCACAGTTTTTATATTGACTGCCAATTCTTTGATCACATTGGAATTTGAAATACACCAAAATTGCAATGAATGTTGAAAATACTACTGTGGCCACAATATAGTGTGCTTGTTATGACAGACGTGTTGTGACGGAATATATTGATTTTTATTGTCATTTTTCATAGCAAAATGTTCAGATCTTTGTTTAAAAAAAGATTTCAAAAATGAAAATGTTATACGGTTTCATGTGAATTTCTTAATTTGGGCAATCAGACCTGCCTGTAAAGGTTTCTGTGAACTCTTTATTTTGATTAAATTGAGAAAATGTATCAGATAATGTGATTATACTAATTCTGTTTTGAATATGTAATGCGTATTTTTCACGTACAGTATTTGTTTCGCCTTCCTAATTTTCAAGTTACCAAATATGTAATGATTTGATAAGACATTATTTATGTTTACATTATCAAATAAAAAGTTAAATGGTATAACATTACTTTTTACATTTTCATTTGACAAGATCTATATTTTTCGAGTGCAATATTTTGATTGTATCCTGAAGGCATCACAGGTGGTTAAAATATCAGTTTTCCGTAAAGACAATATCTTGCTGACTAAAAAAAAAAAAAAAGAACAATGGTAAAATATGTAGTAAAACTGGATACGGGGCTCCTTTGTGGCTCCACTTCTTCGTTACACGTCCTAAGGATTAAAACTTCCGACCAGTGATTTTACCAGGCCGACGCTGTAACTCTACCCTTTCTATCCGAAGCACTGCTTCCCGCACATGTGGCTGCGAAACAAAGAGCGCTCTTGTGTGTTTGGCTTCTGTTGTCCCGTCTTCAAAGCCTCCGAGATTCTTTACAAATCACGCCCTCTAGTGGCCACCTGCCCCGGGCACCTTTCTGGAGTGAAAACACACCGAGCGTCCTGGCGCACATCGCTCACATCGTTGGCACTCTTGGCTATTTTGGGTCGGAATTTACCGCCCCCCCCACTGGTATGCACTTCACTTTTCCAAACGAACCATTTTTCCTAAACCACGTTCTTGAAATCATACAGCATTGGACAGTTCAGAGTATAAACGCAAGTGTTATGATGCCACAGACGCGTATACAACTCAATGGACCTCACAGTGAAACAATGGTAACTTAATATAGACCCCCACCGCACCCCTCCCAAACTAGCCCATGTTTAGAATGAATCACATAATCTCTATGCTCCTTCTTAACGATGACTCGCCTTTAAAACACGGGATAAACGAAGTCAATATGAAAAGATGAGTGATGGTGTAGTCAAGTCTAGAAGGATCTGAAATAAAAAGATGCCTTCTAAGCTACTCACAATAGTACAAACGCCCCCTCGACATATCCGCTACGCATTTATTTGCTCCATATGGTCACTGTGACGCGCTTAAAAAAAAAACTGGGGCGGGTGTTGGTGTAGTATTTTGTCTAGCTTGAAATTTGATTCAGTACTTTGGAGTATTGAGGAGAAAAAAGTTAGCGAAAGATTGGAGAAAAGTCTGACTGGACCCAACGTTTCAAGAGATACTTTTCAGCATAGTTATAACCCACTGAATAATCCACGCCTTGCTTTTGACTTCCCCGAAAACTTTACAGTAAGTCGAGTTTTAGCATCCTATTCCTTTTATTTGAATTAAACGGGAATTGGAGAACACAATTGGCGCATGCATTGTTGGGGTTCATTTCAGCATTTTTTTCTGTGACGAGATTAAAATTGCTTTGAAAATGTACGATTCCTTTTTTGCGGATTACCGTTTAATGCACAATGTATAAGGAATAATCATTGAACGGGTAGCAAATTTAGTTTAGGTTATTTTAACGTATATTCTTGGCAGACGTCTATTTCTCTGGCGACTTTACAAAATATAATTTGCTCACTAGGCTACCCAATTGTTCATTTCTGCATTTTCTGCAAGTAGTACCCGTTAACCCTGCAGACAAGCACGCAATGTTGTGAATGCTCCCGTTTAATTTAAGGTGTATATGTTCATTGCACACATACACATGCAACTGATTTGGGGCATAAGCCTCCCATTATTTTAAATTCTCTCAAATGTAGAGCATTAAAAATGTAGAAGGTAGCATATTTGGAAGCAGTTCTCCGTTACAGAAACAAAGTGGTTGCATTATTTTCTCAGTAGTCTATTAGTATAATAGCGCCTGCTTGTGCGTATGCGATTTTCTTTGAAAATAATTAAAACAAGGGCAACATGGCTATTTAAAACTCTTAAGGTTTGGGGTTCATTTTGAGCTGGCAAATGAAAGCACATGTGAACTGTGCTTTACGTAGTTCTCTGTTACTGCTCTGTGGGCTGGACTATGTGCCTGCCCTACTTATGATGGGTTTAGATTTAGGGAAAGTTCCAGTCGCTTTTCGCTCTTTTAATCACAGGAGTGAGCCGCTGGCCCTGCCGTCGAACCTAAATCGAATTCCCAGATGCGCAAGTCTAGAGAGCGCATCGGGAACTATCCTTTGAACAATGGCTGGCGGAATAGCCTAAATAAATCAGATCTGAGTGAAAGCTTTTGCTCCCTTCACACATTATTCAACGTTGTGTCTAGACTGATTTGTCCTTTGTATTAATATAAACATGTTTGTTCCACAAAACTCTTAGGTGACCAAGGTTGGTATCCTTGTGTGAGTTAAACTATTTTGCTTTAAAGAAGTAGGAGTTGGTCCAAAAGCAGGCAGACTCTCTGTCACATATTGCACCACTATTTATTAAGACCTCTCAACACTCATTGCCTGGAGCCAGGCAATATCACTGTTACAGACAGACTTGATCCTTGTAGTTTTACTCTTCACACAGTTATTTTGACCGGAGGGGAAAAATTCCCTCATTATTTTACTATGAGGGAAAAACGATGAAACATATCACGTGTGTGGCATATTGGATCTTTATTTTGCATTATTGTTCTGTACTGCAGGTGTTGGCATAATGACATCAGCAGGGCACCTGGCTGTCAACCACCAAGAGGTCAAGGAGTTTGACAGTGTGAAGGAGTCTATCAGTGACATAATCAACCAGCTGCAGGACATTGACCCTGCCCGTCTGTCCTTCTCCCCGTTCCTGGATCTGGACACACAGATCTCCCTGGCTCCCGTGTCAGACAGTCCTGAGTCCTCGGTAGAGGAGCTGCGCTCCGACACTCACTCTGTCCTGGGATCCCAGCATTCCTTGGAGCAGCCGCCTACAGGAGACCATCACGACCGTAAGTGACCATGCTTCTCTTCACAGACGTTGAACTCACCCCAAAGTTAATCTGTGCTTTTTAAAAAAAAAGGGTTTAGGTTGAGAAGTAAAAACCTGCCACCGGCCCAAGATAAGTTTATTATTTTCAGTGCACCCAGGAAGATTATTCGGAGGTAGTCTGAGATTATTTCTGTTATCTCTCTCCTGGTCAGCGGGTCATTGCTGTCACAGTCGACCCTGTGATGAATTCACAGAAGGACCTCAGCAAAGCGCCAAGGAGCAAGGAGTGCCAGAGGACCCAGTTGCCAACGACATCCCTGCAACGGACACACCGGAGGAGGAAAACTGCAACGCTACCCCGCCGCCAGACTCCCAGGGCGAAATACCCAATGGCACAGACAGGGACCAGTGGAGCCCCCTGGAGTCCACCAATCTCGAGTCCACAATCGACGAGGGCCGCCCGCTGATCGGGACCCTACCAGAATGCATTGAGATGGGTGTTTGGGACCCGCAGGTAGAAGGAGAGAGTGAAGCAGTTCCGGGGGCTGCAGACAGGGGGCGCTGCTGCTGCTGTAGGTGCTGCCTGAGTGGCCGCGTGCCAGCGCTGTGCTCAGCCCTGGCGTCCCTGCTCTGTCTCCCAGGGATCCTGTACGCACTCTACTTCTACGTACCCTTGGACGCCCCTCGCTGTCCAGACCTGGTCAGCCGCCTCACGTTCACACTCGAGTGTTGTGCTGTGGCAGCAGTGCCAATCTTGCTGGGTATGTCACAGCTGGGATTTGGAGATATTATAGACTTATGAGTTATCATCATTATTAGGACACACACATAGTGTAATTTGTTGGTTATAAGAAACAGTATTCATATTGGGAAAAAATACACATTGGGACAACTTTAGATTGGACTCAAAATGAACATGTGAAAATAGATTTAAGTTGGCGAAAGTAGTTCATGGGTTTGGGGTCTGTTAGTGTCTGGTGTTTCAGTCGTTAATAGGTCCCTACAGGCACAGAGGGCGGTCAGACTTTTATGAGGAGCTCAGAGAGGGAAAGTAATTTCCTCTGCTTTTGTTAAGAAGTTGAATAAGGTGAAGGTGGAAGGAAGGTGGGGCTTGTTATGGAGCTAGCTTTGGAAATAAATGCAGGACAAGGTCAGAGGACATCTTGTTGCCTAGCTGCCAAGTTCAAAGGCAGTTGCACTCACAGAAAATAATGATTCATAGAATAGAAAGGCTAAGGCTCACAGACAGGCTTTGAGCGTCTTTAGCATCACAGGTTATATCCGTCCCAGTTGGTTACGTAAGAGAGTACCCAGTAATCTGGCATCCATGATACTTACATGCACATGTAGTAGTATGTCACATATTTAGATTTTGCTTGGGGTATAAAGAATATAACATATTTTCTGAACATGCGAGCATATTCAGTCAAATTGATATCTGGGTTGGTGACTGGATTTTCATGGAACGCTCTCTCTTCATGACTATTAGTCGACAGTACATAGGAATCTGTTTGTTGTAAACGTTTGTTACGTAAAATTTACACTGCAGTCAAACAAAACTCAGAAACAGAGTCTTACTCAACCTTAAGGACATTTTATTGTACCTTTCACCGTATGTACTTCATGATCTACATCTCTGTAGTTGCAGTCTGTAAGATCCCCAATGTGTACAACTAAAAAGCACATTCACATTTTAAAAAGCGCAGGTGTGGAGCAGGTTGAACTGAGTTCTCTCTTTCTCCTAGCTATGCTGACTGGTGCTGTGTGCCGTTTCTGCACTGCCTCCTTGGAGCCTGTGCAACCATTCCCTAGAGGACCTGTACTTCTGCAGCTGTTTGTCACTTCATCCCTGGAACAACTGTCCCTATACACACTAAACCTTGTTGTCATGGCTACCTTTCTGTCCCAGGACCAGCTGAAAGCAGTACCCATCTTGGCTGGAGTCTTTGTGGGAGGGAGGTAAGGGATGGAAGTGGGACTATAATGTGCTCCGTGTCAAATATTTAGTTTTGTTCAGTAAAAAAAAAAAAAAAGTCTGAATCAATTTCTCTCTCCCTCCATTTCTCCCAGGCTTGTGTACTGGCTCTCGCTCCACATTTGCAGCGCCTGGCGGGGGTTTGGCTCAGGGCTTACGGTTTTCCCTCTCCTGGCCATGGTGGCTTTCAACCTCTACTGCCTGTTTGACCTCGGCTACACGAAGCTCTTCCCTGGGGAGATACACTTTGGCCTGACCACCCCCTCTCCGTGGCCATTAGAGATGCCAGGGGGACTGAGAGACACGACAGATCACTTCTTGCCCACAGACTGCTTGGACACACAGAGAGGCAGAGGATACTGTTGAGCTGTCGCCGGAAAACTCCACTTCTTCCAGAAATACTCCATTCCTGTGGCCTCCAGTTTTGCACAGCTGCATAACATACCATTACCACTAACCTCCAAGCTCGTAAAGCCCAACTTAAGTGGCATTTTGGACTTTAAAGGGTATATACGTTTTATGTAGAAGAATATTCTGGACCTGAACTCCACAAGAAAGATTTTTCTTCATTTTTGAAAAAGTCTGAATTAGAGTCAACTGTGTGGACATCTGCGTTCATGCAAGTTTGGGTAGCAGCAGTATTTAATGTTTTGAAAAAGTTATTTAGCATAAATATTACCTCAGCAGAGGAATAATTACTGCTCCAGTTTATCTAAAACAAATTGGAAATACCACGAAACACAATTTTAAAACTCAGACAAAGATTTATTTTTTTACATTACATCAAAATAAGTTGATGACAAAATAAGATACTCTAAAAAATAAGATAACTCAAGTCAGAAGCTTTTTAAATGTTTGCTTATTTCCTTTTTTTTACATTTTTGTATATTCACAAAGACCATACGTTCACTCAGGACCTCCTAACCAAAGAAAATCGGTGTTCTGTTTTGAGCAACCTTTAGTTTTTTTCCACAGTTTTCACATCTCCCTGGAGTTTTCTGGAACGTCACTGACAGTGTTGTCCTCGCTGCCCCTTATCTGACTATCTCTAGGCATGCTGAGCGTCACCATCTCCACTCCATCAGCCTCGTTGGTATCGTTGCCGTTGCTCCCCTGGTTCCTCGCTGCGATGAGTGCGTTCACCAGCCACGTGGTGGCCCACACCAGCCACAGGACCAGCAGCGGGCCTCCCGCGAGGATGCTTAGCATCGCCACCGTTCGCTCCATCCCATCGATCACCTTGCGTCGGTGGTCCCACGGGTAGAAAGGGAAGCTGCACGTACCCAGGAGAGGGTCCAGGGTGGAATAGGGTGGACAATCCAGACAGCTGCTCTTCCCCTCGCCAGAGCAAGTCTGGCAGGTGCGGTGGCACGGTAGGCACCTCCGATCGGACCGGGTGCTGTTGCCACCCGGCTGGTAGTAATGAGGGGGGCAGGATGCCAGGCAGATGCTCTCAAACATGTACAAGGGGTAGGCGCACTCTTCAGTGTAAGGGGATAAAAAAAGAGAAGGAAAAGGAAGAATTTTGCTCTTATTTTTGCTATGTATTGGTATTAATGACAATGTCAGGTACTGTGATAAAAAAACATTTAATCCTCCAAAGTGGTTTTGTTATTATTTGCTGGGGTAAACACTTGCAGGGATATTGATTCAGCCTTGTCTTCATAAGTTGCACTTAATTGCTTTATAATAAGATGAACCATTGCCACAAAGCAGACAGTGTATAGCAGTGGTGGGCAAGGTCATGTCAAGTGTGCCGCAAGAATGCATATGCACAAACAGTGGCAGGAGCAATGTACAATTTTATGAAAAATAATGTATGAATTTTGAAGTAGCATGTATAATATACCCATTAATGTTCTATTGAGATCCTAATTAGTGCTGGTTTGATTATCGGTTGTTAACGTAAAGTAAGGTTTATAGCTACAAAATGAGAGTAGCCTATTTAAAACTATGGCTATAGTAATGCTATAGTAAAGATTCAAATCAATGAAGGATTCGCATTCTTTAAAACGGTGTACTTTGATGTCACTTTCAAAGCTAGGAACATTTAAGAGTTCCGAACGACCTCCATACCCGATACGTTCCCATGAGCACTTTCATACTGTTCTGTAGGGTACGCTGGCCTGTACCTTTACAGCCCCCGTCCGAGCTTTTAACGGTGCACGGCTGAACCACTGTTCCCTCCATGCGGCGCTTTATCACGCGCTCCTCTGTCCCGTACAGATTTAGCTGGAAACGGGTCAAGAGCCCTGGGAAAATATTTAAAGTTGTATGAGTAAAATTACAACCTTGCCCAGAAAAAAACATGACTGCTATGACAACAGCACAATTTTTTACAGTCCCCTTTCAGAATTATCCACACATAACTCATGATTATTTTATTTTTGTATCTGTTTCTGATTTTTTTTCTCCCAATTTAGTAGCCAATTACACCATCTATTTATTTCGATTTACCCTCCCCACACGAGTCCACCGCTCGTCTGTACAAGGCAAGCTAATTCTCAGAGGGCAGCGAACTCCGCTTCCTTCGAGACGGAATTCGCCCACCCACGTTCTGGAGACACCCTTACGTGCTTCACGGCGAACTCGAGCCGGCTTACCCTCCCCCCTCCCCCTGGGGCAAGACAGCCAAACACCGCCCCCGATCAGGGCTAACGACCAGGGCTGGTCTGGTAGAGATGGGGTTTCGAACTACGTCCCTGACAGGCAGCGTACACCTTATCGGACCAGCCAAAATATGGTGTGTTAGACCGCTACGCTATCCGCCACCCCTCATAAAACTTTATTTCTTGGTTGGCTCTTTACTCCCAAAACAAATCTGTTTTAATGTTAATTTTCACTGTGCAATATAATGTTTTCCGTTTATGGCCAATATGTACCTCTATTGGATGGGTCCCCCTTGTTTTCGATTTGGAGAGTCCACAGGCCGCTGGGGTCCTCGTCCCAGCTGTGTGTGCTCATAAAGGCCCAGTCACGGTACCCCACTGGAGATCTATCGGAAGGCCTGAAGGAGCCAATACACAGTGGAAGGAAAATGGCTCCTCAAATTCCTCCAGCTCTGATGCTACAAGAGTTCGCAGTTGCACTACACAACTGGTGCAATACAATCGAATATTGTAATGCAACATGTAATCAACAGGCTTAGTGGTCTTGCGGTTGCCTAGTCTGCTATGACAGTGAGTTTCAGACTTAGCCTCCTACCAAGTCATAAGAGACACACTGCATTACAGAGATGGACTGCTGTCCTTTCCAGGGGGTATCCTTCAAGATGATTTACACAACAGAAATTGCAATGAGCCCCAACTTCCTTTGAGAAGCATCATACCACAATGCTTAACTGAGCCACCCAGCCTCTTACCCGTTTTGGTAGACAAAAGGAATCTTCACATACAGCGGGGTCCAAAAATCTGAGTCCACTACCAAGATCTGTTTGTTTTCATCATTCATCAAAAATTAACACAAAATGTGTCAAAGGAGAACAATTTGACCTCTAACTACTTCATTAAGCTCTGCTGACATAATTACAAACAGCTGCAAAAACATTTGCAAAGAAAGAATAAAGCACCTGCAGTAGCAACGAGAACACATAAAGGAATTAATTACCATATTAATTACGTCGATATTATATTGTATTTTTATTATTATTTTTTTATTTTTTTAAGCTCTTGTTATTGTTTTGGTTGTATGTTGACACCCTTGCACTAAGGCAAATTCCTTGTACATCGTACTTGGCCAATAAATAATTCTGATTCTGATTCTGATCAAGACAAGACAAAAACAACTCACACTGTGTATTAGGAGTGTCCACGTATTACAACTTTTCGCCCACCCATGTTCTAGAGTCACCCGTATGCCATTCTCAGCGAGTTCATATCCGGTTCACCCTCCCCCTGGGTTGGACAGCCAAACACTGCCCCTGATTGGGACTCCCCACCAGGGCCGGTCTGGTACAGTCGAGTTTAGAACCGCGACCGTGATAGGCAGCTCACACTCGTAAAGGACCAGCCAACACGGGTGCGTTAAACCACTACGCCATCGGAGGTCCCCTAATTACCAGCCTTTAAAAACTGTTTATTCCTATATGTTGACATTCTGGAACTGCATTGTGGGCACACAATTGATGGTGCTACTGTACAAGTGCTCAACCCTTGCCTGACGGAGACCAAAGTAGCATGGGTACCCATCGGACTGGTGAGGGTGATGGAGAGGGCTCCACGTCTGGTGTAGGTCAGCGTGAGTCGTGCCTGGATGTGTTCCAGGGAGCGAATCCAGTCTTTAGTCCTCAGACAGGCTGTCTCATTCCACTTTAGCATCAGCTTCCCACGAAGCTCACTACAAGACAGACAGCAAGCCAGATGCTTAGGGGGCGGCAGATAAAAAAGAGATCCCCACGGACTTAATATCCATAAGCTGAGGGCTCATATATGTCAAGCAATATTTATGTTTTCGCACTGCTCTTCATACACAACAATACTTATTGAGGTTAGTGGTTTTAAACACCACAAAAAAAAGACCAACTTCCCTACTTGAAAAACTAAAGGATGTAACTATTTTCTTTACTGGGGGCTGGTGATGACATCAGTAAGGCACTTCCTCTGAGGTTGGACTGGGTCCCATTTCCTGGCCAGGTCAACCATCATGGCAGCATCCAGCAGCCCGTACCCATAGTAATGGCTTACTACAGCACAGAAGAACATTATCAAAAAGAACACTTTTACACATTTTCTAGCTCACACTTAAAAACAGTATATATATATATTTAATTGAATGCATTTTTTCATTGTTGTTCCGTGGGTTAACTTAAGAGGTTGTCTATTACCTTTTGCATAGACATTAAAATATTGTTCATCCATAAATTCATCCAAAATCCAGTTTTTCGCCCAGTCTCACCAGGTCTTCCTATCCCGTTTGTGCGCCAGTCCTGGGTTCTAAGATCTGCTGGTCTAGACGCCCGCACTGTGATGTGTTGCACATCACGCCAAGTCAGTGTAGGGCTGTGGGAGTGGCCAGGGTATTTCAGTACTTTCGGGATCATTGGCAGCTCAATGGGTTTTTTTTAAACAAAGTGGCTGAGCTCTTATAATTGCAGGAAAGTAGTTACTTTGCCTCTAAAGCCAGTGCAATGATCCCAGCAGCCAGGGGAGCAGACGCAGAGGTTCCAGTGTAATCAGAGGTACAAGAGTGCAGCACATCTGTGGTAACCTGGGAAACGGGAGAAACCAGGATCAGAGGATATTTAAAGGTATACTGACAAGCGATATGACGTCATCGCTCAGTGGCAGGGTGACTTCCTAAACAAACGTGCTGGAACGCATACAAACTGATATTCAACCATTGGCCACACCAACCTCCGGCGCTATTTGTTCTTGTCAACCATCTAGTTTATGTTAGAAGAAAAAAAGAATCACACTTGGTAGCTATGGAAAGCAAAAAACATTGTAAACATTGAACACAAAAAGTACTTAGATATAGAAAATGTGTAAACATTGGAGAGGCGTTTCCAAGAACTGAAAGTGGCTCAGCTTATTAGCACTGATGCAGGCAGATCTTTTGAGGTGATCATCTTGAGAGGTGAGTAAGGCTGGTTAACATTAGCTAGAATAGCTATCACCTGTAACAAATCTACCTCGGCACACACCTGCAGTTGCAATGGCTAAATCTAGAATCATATATATTTATGCATGAATTTCCTTTCTACAAAAACAAAGATTTTTATTTCTCACTATCAGTTATGAAAAGTCATCTGGCAATACGAGACTACGGTCCAAAGGACTACAGACACTTCCGTCCTGTGTTTACCAACACTACCTCTCGTGCAGTGACGTCAAATCGCTCAGTATACCTTTAAATCATTTTGTTAACTTCATCGACTGCATACAAAACTTGTTATGATGGCTAAACACACACATCAATCACTAAATGCCGCATGGCGCTTGTAATCACTTTGGTTTAAATGTATTACAGGTACAGTATGCAGCTGCCAACATTGACGTCTATTACTGTATCACTACACTTGCCCTTGCGCGAACAATGATTGATCTAACCATTAAATGCACATCTTGTAAGTCGCTGTGGATAAGAGCGTCTGCTAAATGCCAAAATGTAAACGTAAATGATAAACAATCCAATAACGAGGTTCTTACAATTTTGCGGTGATGCCAGCTTCCTCCACTGTAGGTGGTTGTTATAATGGCAGAGCAGGGCTCACTGTAGTAGGGCACAGTGCCCTTCTCTGTGGCACTGCCAACAGACAGTGTGTATATGCTACTGGAATACCCATCGCAGTTGCAGTTATCAAAGTTAGTGCCACCATTGCCAGAGGCCCACACATAAATGGAGCCCAAGCCACCGCGCCCCTGCAGAAAGAGACATTTTTTATGTTCCTGGACAAATGACGGACCGTACAAACAATATGCTCACATCACTACAGCTGTAAAAAGTCATGGTTTGCATTAATCTGGTTCTGTGTGGCTCAATAGGTAGAGCATGGTGTTGACAACGCTTAGGTTGTGGGTTCACCACATATACTGAAAAATGTATGCATTCACTACTGTGACTCACTTTGGATAAAAGCGTCTGCTAAATGGCATACATTTGTAAAAATCTAGAGTAGAGTATGTATTCCAAGTCCTCCTGGTTGTGGTGTTACAGTATTCAGTGTACAATTGTTTTAAGTTCAAGAGTCATACTGATATTGCTGAACGAGGTCAGATATCAGATTTCTATAATATCACACATTGCTAATGCCCCTGATGAAAGCTGTAGAGGCCAGTGTGCCAGGCCCATCCACAGTCTTGCCATCGTCTTGGGGTCCCCAGCTGGCACTGTAGATGTCGATGTGCTGCTGATTGAAGTTAAGAGACTTGGCCTCCAGCAAGTCGGTGACGTGACCGTCAAGCATTCGAATACCTGTGTGTAAAGGTACAAGCAAAAAAAACAACAACGAGAATCTCTCACACACAACACACACACACACACACACACACACACACACACACACACACACACACACACACACACACATACACACACACACACACACACACACACACACACACACACACACACACACACACACACACACACACACACACACACACACACACACACACACATACACACACACACAGAAAGGATCAACGATCAGTGACAGAAAGGGTATTCATGCAATTAACAGATATTCATGGTATTTTGAGAAGTCACCACTTGCCACCGATCTTAGCCTGAAATGCCACCCCAACGCCACACACTGTGTTGTTCGCCACGGCTGCCACCACCCCGGCACAACGTGTTCCATGCCTGTGTGGTGCAGGATCAAAATACTTCTTCATAACAGATTATGAACAAATGTTTGTTTGTGTTTTTTAATTCAAAATTATAATTTCTAAATATATGTATTTTGCTGGTATAGTGGACTTTCAAAACTATATTTGATGTATTTATATACTAAATGTTGTGCAAAACATAATGCAGCCAATTTTTTCTGTACCTATTTTTACTTATCTGTGAGTAGGACGGTTCTGGATTGGCATCATTGTCATTCATGTCATAGCTGGCCTTTGGGTCCTATGCAGGAAG
Source organism: Aldrovandia affinis (assembly GCA_029706075.1). Lineage (NCBI taxonomy): Eukaryota > Metazoa > Chordata > Actinopteri > Notacanthiformes > Halosauridae > Aldrovandia > Aldrovandia affinis. Next base: position 1,867,540 of record JAINUG010000035.1, on the reverse strand, counting down.
GCATACGTTTAATTTGACTGTAGTTCGAATATGCAAGGATTCATCTTCCCGACGTGTTCTATAAGATGTAGTTCTTTCATTTTTAAGAAAAACTCACGTAATTTTCAGAGAGGTCTGGGTGGCTCTTCTCGATGCCGTCGTCCAAAACGGAGACCACGACCCCTTTTCCTGTGTAGCCCCGTGTCCAGGCAGCCACCACATTCTGCTTAAATGCATAACTCTGGGAAAAAATGAACTTATCACAAACGATTTAACAAAACCATCTCACAACACGAATATAAACATGCTAGAGAAAGGCAAATACGATACCAGGAACCACTGCTTGCTAAAAAGGGGGTCATTAGGTGGCGGAGAAGGTTGTCGTCTCTTTCGAGGCTTCCCGGATTGTTGCGCGAACCACAAGACCTGAATAATATAATATAATATAATATAATAATGCATAATATAACGGGAACAAACACATTTAACGTCAGACTAGTAACTAGCGAGTATAGATAGAGAGAAGGTTGCCTTCTCAACGTTTGCGAGTGGGTCGACCTACGTCTTTGAAATCATGGACACAAAATAAGATGCTTGCTTTGTTTGTTTTTACCTTAGGGTCCATTTTTAGCCGCAGGTTGTGTGAATGATGAGCTTGCAACGACTGCTCTGCCACCCGTCTTTGCTTCATATGGTAGTAGTCGCCATCCGCAAATATCTAAAATGTATTCCTACAATTAGTAACGGCCTATGAGCAAAACATGATTTAGCTTTAATCTAGAAGCTATTGTGCTATTTCAATGTACATAATTTATATCTTGGCTAGGTCTTACCTTCCCTAAATTGAGGAACCCATATTTCCTTACGATCCTCTCAATGTGCTCAGGCGGGCCGCTCAAATTAATGGCCCAACTATTGGTGTAGATGTGCTCTGCGAGACAATTTGTTATGTACAGGGCACATAGAAACCAAATACTTTTCATAATGATGACTTTGTAGTAAGGCAGGAGCATTTGCGTGTTAATAGGTTAAAGCCATGTAAATTTGTTAATATGACTTATAACGTTGATTCAGTGTTAGCCTGCATTTATTTATCGTAGCCACACAAAACCCTGAAACCGTTGTTGTAACGGTTTACAGTTGACACAACATTCAAAAACAAGCACGTGTTTAACTTTCGTGAAGCAGCGTTAGCTAGCAGTGAGTGTTAGCAGTGTTAGCAGTGTTAGCTAGCTAACTAGCTCATTTTTAAATACTGAAAAAATAAATGTAAAGAAATACATTTAAATAGGAAATAATGTGGAGCGTGTTAACACGTAGTAGTTAGTATCACAAAAACTGACGTCACTTTGATATAGTCTATTGACACTAGAGCTGAAGTATACTGAGGATAATTTTAGGTATAAAATGTAAGGCTATGACTGGATCTGAATAAAAAAGGGTGTGGGAGAGGTAACTTTCATGTTAACATTCTATAATTGACTTTATTGTATATATTGGAATAGTATTATAATGCAGACCATTGGACATGGTTAAGTGCACTGCACATTAACAATTAGTAAGCGCATTACTGTGATGTAATTACAGTGATGTAACAAACCGTGTTTCTCCATATCTCACTTTTCATTTCATTTTTCATTTTCAATTTCAGCTTGTATTGCCAACTGAGCAACACCAAAAAGAGGTGTGTCTGGGCATTACTGATTGTGACATAAACAAATACTTGTTTTTAGCTGCACGTAGTGTATTGCACATAGCACGTAGCATAATTGAAATATGAATATATAGTACTTTTTTCAATGTATGCTATCATAAGAGAAGACCTATGGTGAGTGTAAATGAAGCATGTATTATAGAATCCTCATACATCACACTCCATCTATTCTAAACTAGTATCATAAACACGTATATGGATATTAGTTATGCTTCCTTTAAAAGTCACAATATCAAATACACATTATGGCCCTGGTTTCAGTGTAGTATGTCTGCCCTCTGGTGGTGCTCAGATTTATTATTTTCCGCAGCTGTGTCAATTGAGGTGGCTTCAACCGTTCCCTTTACGTTGTGCTCCAAAGCTATAATCACATTTACCAGTCGACACATAAAGGGGGTATAGAAAATAATGGAAACACAAAACAATATATTAATATTTATTAACTAATAAGGGTTTGGGCTATACCCTTTGCGTTCAAAACAGCTTCAATCCTTCTTGGAATACCAGTTTTTAACTGTTTCTATTGGGATATTGGACCATTCTTCAAGAAGGAAACTCTCCAGTTCTTTCATGAAGACGAAGATGAAGGCGGTGGAAATCTACCCCACATTATGTTCCAGAACTTCCCGTAAAGGTTCAATGATGTTTAGATCTGGTGATTGGGGAGGGCATGGAAGGTGTGTAACCTCATCCTGTTGTTCATAAAACCACTTAAATGAATTTAGCAGTCTGTATGGGGGCATATCATCTTGGAATATGGGAACATCTTGAGGAAACAATGTTTGCACCATAGGGTGCACCTGGTTGCATCAAATTGCTTTGTATTCCTTACCTGTAATTCTACATGCAGAGTAATAATCAGACCCAATGACTCCCATGAGATGGCTACCCATACCATAACAGATCCACCATCATCTTTAAAAGTTGGGAACAGGCAATGTCGGTTGAAGGCTTCCTTTGGCTTTCTCCAAATATAAACCCATCCAGATGTAGGAAAAATAGTAAGCTGACTAATCAGACGATATTACTTTCTTCCATTGCTCAGAAGTCCAGGTTTTGTGCTCATTACACCAGGTTATGCGTTGTTGCACATTGGCCCCTGGTTACGAGCGGTTTCGAATGGCAGCCCTACTATAAAAATCAGCTTTGTAAAGATCACGATCTACAATTTTTGTTGAGACTGGGTCACAGAGGTGTAGGTTAAGTTCTGTGGTAATTTTTGTTGAGACTGGGTCACAGAGGTGTAGATTAAGTTCTGTGGTCATTTTTGTTGAGACTGGGTCACAGAGGTGTAGATTAAGTTCTGTGGTCATTTTTGTTGAGACTGGGTCACAGAGGTGTAGATTAAGTTCTGTGGTCATTTTTGTTGAGACTGGGTCACAGAGGTGTAGATTAAGTTCTGTGGTCATTTTTGTTGAGACTGGGTCACAGAGATGTAGATTAAGTTCTGTGGTAATTTTTGAGGCTTTTGTTTTGTGGTTTTAAGCAACTCTCCTGTTAAGTGTCTGTCTGTCATGGTGATGAGCTTTGACTTGCGACCACTGTTCCTCTTTTTTTATGCAGTTTGTCCTTGTTTGGCATATGCAGTCATGATTTTAGACACTGTTTTTCTGTGACTGCCACCTGACATGTGACCTGCACCAAATTCGGGCACCAACCATTTCACCAAAATCTGTTAAATCTCTCCTGTTGCTTTAGAAACTCACAAATTAAGGTGTTGATTTTAAAATGTTTTTTATAGCGGAAACACGTTGGTAATTAGTACTTACGTTAATATGGAACACGTGTACACTCATTTTTAATTGGGATGTAGTTACTTCAAAGTCCTTCAAAGTTAGTTCAGAGTCCTTTTTCATTTGGTGTTTCCATGTCTATGCCATGTATATCCGAGGTATGAGAATTAATGTACAGATTTTTTAGCTGTACCTTTGCCAGAGCCTTTCACTGATATAACTTGCAAACTGTTTGCTGGTGTCCATTTTAATTCAACAGCTGTTTCTATTTTTGCTGTGCAGCTGCTGTTTTAGTGGTGGGAAGTGTAAAACTGCCAGGTTGTAATCATACACCTTCAGGTCACGCCTACTCTAACGTTTCTATCATGTTACTCTATTCAATAATATGTTATAATCAATGTGTGTATTTGTTAGTGGGTAGATTCCAGATGTGGAAAAAATAATCACATTTATTGTTCTAATCCCAGTTTTGTTGAAAAATTACACATACATTTGCACACATTTTATACAAACAAGATTAATATTGGACTATTCACAGCTAACTCAACTTTATGTCTATGCAGTGGTAGATAATTGTATTTTGGGCCCATCTTTTCTCTTATTGATATATGCGCTTGTCAGTTGTTTATTTGTTTGGACCAGAATTCCTCAATGCTCAGCAGATTTAAATGCAAAACCAACAGTAACTGGTTGGTGGCGCAATATGTGAGACATTGTTGTCCTTTTGAACACAAGGTTGCTGGTTCAAATCTCAACATGGAGCATGCTAAATTTGAGGATGTTTAACAACTATGTAAGCTTCGACCCAGGTAAAAGGGCCTTCATTGGCAGGGCAGTTTTATTTCATATTTGTTTTTTTGCTTGCTTGAATGAGAATATAATTTAGCAAATCCAAATCAGCAATGCAAAAAAAGTGTGGGAAGAGGATGCCTGTAAACCTTATACCGGCTGATTTGCATAGCTTACTTGTTTACGTGCATGCTATCGATATATACAGCTTGATATTTACTGAAGCAAAGTTACTTTCCAGGAATTGGAAGCAGTACTTGAACAAAATTATTTTTGTTAGTTATTTTTTGGTTGTTATTCTCTGATATGTTATATATTACTATTTAGCTGTTTATCAACACAAGTGGTATAAATAACAAATGGATTGACAAGTAGTAGGACAGCAATTTCAAATGACATGCTTCAATTAGAAGCCAAATCACCTTCTAAAATAGATCTAAAATCACGTGGGTATTATTTTCTTGTCAATTTGTGTACTTGTTTTTTTTCTTAGTGGCATAGTAATAAATCTGACAATAATATCAGCCAACGTTGAAGAAAGGCAGTCTTCATGCTCTTCTGGAAACAACGTGTCCATTAACCACCCCCAAGATAATTACTGGCTGACCACGTCAAACCTTTTCTTTGGTCACTTTTTTGACCTTGGGTACTTCAAATATTTTTTTCCCCAGTTAGATGTGCTTTTCAGTTTGATAAGCAGAAATCACAGGACAGCAGGAATCACAGCCGGCCAGAGTCAATCATTACTGATAGATGACTGGTCAAACAGCCAACATTAGTATGCAGTTCTGCTTTGTAGTACCAAATCTCTTCTGTATTGACTTTTTTAGACACACAATTTAGGCCTGTCTAGCTGAACCTTTGATGAATCTGTGCATATGTACATGCCTTAGTATGTTTTAATTGTAATTATATACAGGTGGTAAACACAGCAACTACCCAGGTGAAATAACTTAGTAGGGTGTTGGGCATGTATGTATCGTGGCATAGTCTACCAGTGTCTAATATTCTACAGGAGGAATACAGCACCAATCTTCCACGAGAAAGTCACAGTTGATGCAAGTGGAATACACTCTCAGCCATTGTATCAGAAAGTCCCGTAAATGGTCGATTCGGTTCAAATCTGGTGACATAGAAGGCCATGCCACATCATGCTCCTCAAACCGTTGGGTGACTATTTGTGCACTGTTTTCATCTTGGAAGATACCCCTCTCTTTACTTAAAGATCCTTGTGGAAAAAACGGGTGTTTCATTTTCTAGATAACTCCTTGCATTTGATCGGAAGAATAGCTTTTTTTTAATTTTTTTACTTAAGTTATTTACTCAAGTTATTCAAGGTGGGCAAGATACAAGTGTATTTATAAAGACAACAACTCCCCTAGGTTGATAGAAGTTAATTTATTTGTCAAATATCACAGTGTAACATTCACAGTAAGGGTGCAAAGTACCAACCAGGGAATACATGTGAGTTCATGTTAAGATTTCTGGGTTCAGTCCAAGGATCACTGGGTGCATGGTAACAAATCTAGCTAAGAGACAGTCAATAAGGCTTATCATGTCATAGGCACGTTCTGCTTTGTGGTACTAAATCTTGTCTGTATTTACTTTCTTTGACACATGATTTAGGCCTATCTAGCTGAACCGGTCATGGAAGGCACTTTCCGATCATGGGAAGGTAGGTGGTAGAGGAGAAGGTTTTGATGAAACAGCACAGGAAAAGGGGGCTATGTTGGATGACTATAAATGTAAGTGAACATTTAAAGACTGGTGTCTTCGTCCTTATTGCTTTACGATTGTAGGTGTGATCATCTTGTGGAAGGCATAGTATTTACACTCAGATGGGGGAATGATATCCAGTAAGGTGGTGCTAATCTTCTCCTTCTTGAAGCCAGCCTCAATTAACTGAGGCACCTGGGTCTCCTGGAATAGAAACAGTACCACATCTCAAATGTGGAATAACACAGTCTAGTGTACTGCATGCAATTATTAGCCTTTATGTTCTAGAGCATATATGTATACATGTATATACACACACACACACAGAGATTGAACATGACTGTACTGAGGAAAAATCCAATGTTGACATATATGGTACTGGTGAGCATGCAAGTATGGACTGTGGGACACTCACCTGGAACATGGTATCAATGTTCTCATATTTTGTCTTGAGGAACTCCCCCCAAGATGTCAAGTTGCAGTAGGTGAGGACGCCATTGGGTTTCAGTAGCCTGTGGGCATGACCCTAAAAACAACAACAGCTGCTTCAGGTACTTATTTAAATATGGCATGAAGGATGATGCTTGCTGAAGTGGCATGGTTCTGTATCGGATTTAAATATAACACATCTTAGTGTGTCATAGTTGGCCTGAAAAAGACCTTTCTGGTTTATAAATAAATTGCTGCTAAGTTCCAAGAATGACAATTTTTGCGCATGTTCTTTAACTTTGATCACCGTGTGTACACACACACACACACACACACACACACACACACAACTGCATACACACACACACACACGGTGGTCAAAGTTCAAGAACGCCAACTGATTGGGAAATGCATTCTGCATCCCTCACAGAATAGGCCTTTTTTAAGATAAAAAATAATTGTTCCTTTCAATCAATTTCACATGTTGGCCACTCTGAGTGGATTAAGAGTCTCCACTGTGTAGATTAAAAAGTATATATATACTTTTTTGAAATGTATATGTAATATGCATGTCGTACAATTGTGATTAAGGAATTACCTTGATGAAGTCGAACTGATGCGTGTGCCAAGTGTCTTCAGACAGAGGATACGTATCATACAGAATGCCTACAACACAAAGACAGCCCGAGGTCAAAATGTAGTCTCGATTTAATTACAGTTCTGAGGCAGCACACTCAATACAGCATAAATCACTGCCATCAAGCCAACATTACTGAAACGTTTTATTGGTCATTTTATGGTATTGCAGCAGAGGCAAATAGTGCTTCAGAAATCTTACCGTCAAAGTGTCCATCGGGCAGCGTTGGCACAACATCTTCCCACAAGCCTTTGAGAGGAACTACCTACAAAGGCCAAAATATTGAAGTCAGAACATATATTTTGTTGTTCAAAAATGAATGTCAAAAGGACAACCATTGTGTAACCTCAAACATAATCTATGTGCTAACATGGGCGGCAGTGTAATGTAATGGTTAGGGAACTGGATTTGTAACTGCAAGGTTGCTGGTTCAATTCCCAGGTGGGGGCACTGCTGTCATACCCTTGAGCAAGGTACTTTGAAGGTGAATTGCTTCAGTAAAATATCCAGCTGTATAAATGGATTGTATGTAAACAAATGTAAACTGTGTAAGTTGCTCTGGATAAAATCGTCCGCTAAATGCCTAAAATGTAAAAATGTAAATGTGCTAAGACGACTGGAAATGCTCACTTTGTGTGGCTGTATCTTGGCCCACTCCTGCAACCTCTGGAAAACCCCGTCATTGCACTCGATTATCCAATGCTCCTCAATAGGATAAGACTCGATCTTGGTGGCAGCGATAGCCATTCCAAACCCTATCTCAAGAACCCGGCCTCCTGCAACACACAGCAGAAGACGTGCCTCTGGTCTCATTGCAATTTATTGCACTTTCTCAGTCTACATTATCGTGACACATCATGAGTTGATATATTATGCAACATTGTGAAAAGATGTACAGCCCAAAAACATGAAGCGGTGTTAAATCGAACTTGGGGAGCAAAATAGGATTGGAGTAGGTTGTGGCGTGTGATAAACTACTTGATGCAGTTCCAGTCTTTTCAGGGTGGTGTAAAAATAGCCCGAGCTGGCAGGCCTGAACAAATGGGAGTGCCATGATTTGTACTGCCTGCTGTTACTGCCAACTGCCAAACCAAAAGGTCTTGTGCCAGAAAATATTAGTAGAATATTTCAAAGATATCACTTCTCTTTTCTTAATAAATGGGAAAAGCACAGGTGTTATGAATATTTTTTTTTCCATTAATCATTGTTGCAGGGAGTTCAGTTTTAGCTGCATTGTCAAGGTTAGTAAGCATAAAACATTAAATGCTTGTGCTCTATACACGACGTTAAATCGTTACATATTACCATACTTGCTTTTTATATTATTATATTTGTGGAGTAAACGTTTCCATGAATGACTTGGTACATAACTCCACCCCCTTGACCTCATGTAAACCGAGTTTCATAGCGAGTTTGCAGCTGTCTGGAAAAACACGGCCATTTTATTCACAAAGTTAGTTACCAAGATAACAAGTATGAATAAAACTCTTATTTTTCTAGCCAGACATTTCACAGTAAAATGCAATCCTTGCCATTCCGAACACACCAGCGGAACAAGCTGCTACAGTGGTCATAGCAATAGTACTGCTTTCACTACTTGATTTCCAAGATTGAATCGACACCTTTATACTGAGTTTATTCCCCCTCTTTGACTCAGGAAATCAAACGAGTTGTTTACAGTAGCCAATATATGCCCCCGAGCAAGCTGGTACCCAGTCAATCAAACAACCTGAAAAACTGTTTTGGATGTTCTGCAGTTCTTCAGCTACCAAATAGCCCATCTGCGCTAACAAGTTAGCTCCTGTGTTGACTTTGTGTTGCACTTTGTCAATAAAGGAAGTGTGCAATTTATTTGAAGCAATTTCACTTGACAAACCTTTGGAAGCCGCGACAGTAGCCAGCTCATGCATGTACGGCGTCTCCCAACGCTCCATCACCGGCTTGCCCATGATCTCAAGGTGCGTGTCGGTCTCGTTGTAATCGGCATTCGCGTCCGTCCATACCGGCTTGCAGTCTTCCCCCTTGGAAAATATAGGCTGTGCTGTACTCATTGTAAGCTGCGAATAAACCTTGAATTGGAAATTAAACCGAACCGCGTTTATGTAGTAAGCAGACAGCGAAAAAGCCAGAGAGCACGGGGATGATGTCCGTGTGTGTAGAGAAAAGAGGCAGGAGAGAGAGAGGCCGAGGGAATTTATAAGTGGGCAGGACTGCTGATCTTGCAGGATTTTGCCTCAGCACTAAAGGTGATAAGTGAAAGTCATGTCGTGGGGGGACACAGGCTTGTGGGACAGCTGGGATAGAACATAGTACAGCACGTTTTTTGACTGTTGCCAATTTATATGATTACTAGCTATTTATATGAGTACTTATTTATTATTATTATTATTATTATTATTATTATTATTATTATTATTATTATTATTATTATTATTATTATTATTATTATTATTATTATTATTATTATTATTGTTATTGTTTCTGATCCTAATAACAAGAATAATTGTAATATTAACGATACTAACAATAATAATAATAATAATAATAACATAATAGCCTACTGTTATTGTCATTATTACTATTACCCTATTATTATGACTCATAACACTGGTGATCAGGCACAGATAATACATGCGTAGAACATGTCTTATTCATATATTATTATTTGATATTATTTAATATAATGACATAATAATGTTTGAAGACGGCAACGGACCACTCAGTCCGTCTTGGCTCGTCATTTTACCTACTGCTTATAAACATTCTTATAAGCTTCGGGTAGCTATACATTTATGACAGAAATGACCTCTATAAGATACATACAAAGACTATTCAGGGTCTCTTATCACACGTTGCTGATAAATGAGTTATGCAACTTCTCTGGCCAATATATTTTCCACCAACAAACCCTTATCTCGTGTTGTCGCTGTGGGACAGAGCTCAAATGTATTTTCATGAAAAAAATGCTTGACCTAAATTGACATATAGTATTGAGCTGTGTGATCCCGTCTCCTTAACCATATAGCCCTGTTTTATCGCATCAGTCATCGATAGATTGGCTTGTGGGCTTGTGCAGGATAACCTGGTTGTGCTTGTTTTAGTTTACAGAGCCCTAAGCTATTTCTCAATAGTGTTTTCCCAATGTCTTTCTAAATGAAGACATTTGAAAATCACAGATATTGGACAGTTTTTATGGACAGATTTCTGTTGCTTTTAGAATAACATTAGTGAAAATGTCTCAGTGTAGCATATGTTTGAATCCATCTTTATACTGTATATAGTGCCATGTATTAAGGCTTCTTGCTTGCAACTTTGGTATCAACACCAAATTCATGCAGCCGCTGTTAAATGTACGTTTTTGAGATGGTACGTTCAGGTGATCTCAACCATGCCAAACTCTTGAAGATCTTTGATGATAGCCCTTTCATTTGAGTTTGCCTCCCAAACCAATTTTCTCACAGAAAGTTGTGTTTAATTTTATTCCATTCTGCAAGGTAGTAACCATTCCCAATAGCCTTGAACTTGAGTGCTACTGATAAGTTGAGCTTTTCAAAAAATTAAAACTTTTTACAGGATAACTTTTACAGGAATTTGTGTATTGTATTAATGTATTTTAGGTAATTTTTTTTTATCATGTGGTACTTTTAAATTGAAATGTTTTAAAACTAATGTTTTATTGATGCATAAATATGATAAGCACAGACATTCCACAATTGCCTTCTGCACTATGCTATTGAACGTGAAACACATATGTGAAAGATACCGTCCACACAACATTATCTAAAAAATATGTGACATTCATTTGCAACCTGGACTTAATTAGCAGCAAAAAAGGAAAAAATTATTAATTAATAATTTAAAAAAAGATAAATGAACAATCATAGATTATTGGTAGCATATATGCATACATACAGGCTAAAAAGGTGGAAAAACCAATATGAAGTCACTTAATAGGGTTACTACTATGATATACGATGATGGTATCCTACTCTGGACTATGGTATCCTACTCTGTAGAGTTCTCGATGGGCCGATCTTGATGAAACTGCCTGCTTATACCCTCGATTGAAATTTGCTGTCAATTGATTTTGAATTGCTCGGGTGTTTAGCCTTGCACTTTGAACGAATGCACAGACATCATGATCCAGGAGTGTGTGCTTCTGACCACAGTTGCCCTTTGTTGATGATGTCTTTTCCTCAGAGTTCCATGCCAACATCACCTTAGACACTGTTCCTCGTGAAACATCAGCAAGTTGAGCCATTTTCATCGCTTAAGCTCCTGCAAAACGTGCCCCAACAATCACCCCTCTTTCAAAGTCACTGAGGTATTGTCTTCTAGCCATAATTATAGGTAACAGGCCTTTCTGTTGTTTTTTTATTTGACATTATAAAGAATCTTGTGTTGATCAGTGGTGATAAATCCCAATTAAATAAATTTTTATTCTACAAAGTAAGAAAATAAAGTGAAAAATGCCAAAGGGGTGTGAATACTTTTTATACCCACTGTATACATTGCTTGTATTGGGGATCATAATGCTTATATCACACTGATCTGCAATCCATGACACTAGTACAGTTTGTATAGAAGTATGAAATATTAAAATATTACAAGAAACATGTCAAATAAAACCCCTCATTCAGACCATCAAGAGAAACCATATTAAAAAACGGATCCACCAGGCCTCACGTTGAATGTTCACATTGCACACTGAAGAAGGCATTAGCTTATCCCATTTATGCATCAATAAAACAGTAATTTGAAATATTTTATCATGGTGTCCACTTTTCCATTTATTCATATGTTTGTTGGTTCAGCATCCAATATTTCTGATCAGTTTTGAGTGTTGCACATTTAGTTTGCTACTTATTTTTAAACTTGCAATAGTTTGTAATACATGCTGCTACATTGGGTAATTTGTAGTATTACAAGTGTGCATATATTCTTGTGTTCATTAAAAATATTGATCTTGCCCACTTTTATTTATTATGTTATTAATATGTCCATAACCTTACGGACAGGCTACATATGTTACTACAGCATGATAGAGAGAATGTTTTAATCCTGTTATGCCATAGGTCAAGTAATAATACTAGGGTGTGGAACTTTAATTTATCTTTTTTTATTTAGCTTTGTAAACTCTTAAAATGTCACTCTAATGATGCTTCTGTAGCTATTTTAATGCATTTGTGTAAATATAAGCTTTGTAAATTGTATATATGTAGCCTACATACATACATAACCAAGACCTCTTATGTTGAATCCCATAAGCACCAGTCAGTCAGTTCAATTTCATTTAATGTAATTTATTTGTTGATGTAATTTCTTTGTCATAGCCCCCAATGTCAGGCATCACCACACACATGTGCTCTGCCGTCTATAGTGAAAGATTCCATCATTTTGGTGTGGGAGTCAAACATACTGTTCCAGTATATACGTAGAACTATCGTAAAAGAATACAATGAAACATTGGACTAAAATGAGGAATATTATGTATTACATCAAGGTTAACCAAAAGCTAACGTTACACGATATCTGTTTTTCAGTCTATATATCTAATATCAGCATAAGTTACGATGTAATGATGATTCTACCGATTTAATTTTGTAATTTAGTAATGATTTATTTGTACGGAAATCTTAAATATATACTGGGGAATCGGTCAAAATTTAAGTTACCCACAGTAAAATATATATATTTTTAAACCACCTATAAGACTACACGTCCCATAAGTCTACGGGTCGTTTTGGTGACGCTATACCCCCTGCAGGGGGACCCCGTGGCAATTCACGTCGTTGCGCAGATTCAGTTTGAACCTGGAGCGGAGTGACCTTCCCGGGGTGGCTAGCTGAAGAGGCAATACCACCAGCAGACCGGTAGCTATACACATCACAGTCCGCAGAACACCAGCCGCAGAAATGAATAGCAACTTAGCCGGGGACGAAATCGGGTAAGGAGAGATTTTTACAAGAAAGAATGGGAAGCTGAAAGAACAGTTGGCTCTGCCAATTGCAAGCTATTAATTCAGTTTAAAGTACCGGCCTGTGTAACAGCCTCGGTATTGCTTCGAAAAGGGGCGTCCCGTAATTAGCGAGCTAACGTTAGCTATCTAGCTAAATTTGATATGTCAGAGATATTGTGATGCATCGTTTTTTAAAAACATTTCACAACGTAAATAATGTAATTTATGTTGTTTATAAGTTTGATATATATGGAACTGTCAATTAGCCGAACTTGAAAGTAATGTTACCCAGTCAGTCATGCTAGTTATCGTTAGCTAGCTAACCAGCTAGCTAGCGGAGTCAGTCACAGGAAAACAGAATAGAAAGCTAGGTAGCGAAAGTGTATATTTTGGCTAGCTGACGGTTAACGTCAGTAAAGTTGACTGACAAGTCCACTGGTAAATTAGCGAGATGGGTCAGCTAACTAGTTTGCTAACTTTCCAACTTCAGGATTAGCTTGTTAGCTAACTTTTTTCGTATCGTGTCACTAGCTAGCTCAAACTAACCAAATTCAGCTTGCTTGTCCGCTAACTATGTCGCTAGTTAGGACGCTAGCGCTAGCGCTTACAAAACGGTTTCACTGGCAACGTTCACTGTTTAGTTCGCCGAGTTGCTAGCTAGCGACACTTAGTAAGAGACTGGAGCAATGCAATTATTGTTCGCAGCCAACTAGTTAAGTGCAGAAAGTGTTAATTGTATTTGTGTGAATTCTTGTTATGTTTGCTCGGAAGCTAGCGTTGCATAGTTACGAACATCCCGTTTGACATTTGCGCTCAGCTTCGTTTGAAAGACACAGTGACATCTGCCAAAAGCCCAGTGCACGCTATAAAAAAATCATTTATTTCGCTATTTATTTATTTATTTGATTTAGCTAGGTTGCTAACTAGCTTATTGGGTTATAGATGAACTAATACGAGGGCATGTCATGATGATGATGATGTGATGTTGTTGTGCGCTGTTGCTAGCTAGCTGGTGTACAATTGTGTCAGGACTCAGGAGTTATCTGTTCAAGCAGACTTGACCGGTCGTCTCGGCATAGAAACAATTGCTTTTGTGATATCCAGCTAGCTAGCTGTCAGGAATAGAAGACTTGATAAAAACGCACTCTAAAAGAATAGATACACCCTTGTGAAAGTCAAGATATATATATTTTCTTTCCCAGAGAACAGGTCTATTATATGGTTGGATAACCAACGTTAACCCACAGACATCAAACGACGGCCAGTGTTAAACGCAGGAGACGTGGCAAGATTTTTTTTAAAACAAGACATTTATTGTCCGACCTTAAGACAAGCTATCCTTATGCGGTCATGATTGGGTAGGGAAACAGCAAATTTCGTTTTTCTTTAAACTGAAATAGCTGACTCGTACATGATGGAGTAGCTACCTAGCGAATAGTAACGAACCAACTTTAGTCTTTTTCTACGTTAAGATGGGTCCAAAGCTAGCTGTCCAGGCTACTCAAAACAAGCGAGTTGTTTATTGTCGTTTGGTCGGTAAGTTAGCCAGCGAGCCGCAGTAGATGACTTTGATTTCCAAAAGGAGCTTTGCGATTATGATCATATTGCACTGACCTTAGTGATTGAGAGCCCGTTGGCGTCGGCATTTTCTAAAGTAATGTTGAATTAGAATTTAATTTGCTTTAGAAATACAAATGCAAAGTTAAATGTAGCTAACGGTGCAAAATTGTTATACATGCGCATTATCAGTGCGAACTGCTGAAATATTATCTGTTCAGATTTGGCAGCATTTTCTTAAGTAAAAATAAGTGGACAACGATTATTTCCCAAGAAAAAATGAAGAAAGAAAAAAAAAATGTAGCTAGTGGACTAGACTTCTACTACCTCTGTGACAGGGTATTCAAAAAGGTAAACATGAACTTCGATTACGTAACTACTCAGAACTCAGGCAATTAACATTATAGGAATGTTACAGTTAACATTAATAGTTAAACCTTTCCGAATTTTGGCACTGCCAGTCCAGTACCAATTCCTTTCACGCTTAACTAAAGATGCCCTCTGGAGAGCTATGTATGTCTATATTCATGCAATACTTTACTGCAGTGTGTGTGCGCGCGTTTGATGTGCCCTGCAGATCTGTGTCTCGTGATTGGTATATTATTGGGAGGAGGACACAGGAAGCTCGACAGCGCCGAAGTACTGGCGAATGTCCAGATCCTCAAATATAGTCGCAGATGAAAACAAATATCGGTTCAGTAGATTGGAAAGTGAATTCTAAAGAATGCACTGTAGTCCGTTCATTTTCTAAAACGTACAACTTTTAACAGACGCCACAGGCCCTGCAGGGCATTGTTCAACAAATTGTGTGTATGTGCTCCTGTTTTCAAAGTGATAAACAGTTTCGGGTCAGGTCTCAGTCCTGCAATGGAATCTAGCAAATTACTGGTTGTGCATCATCAGAGACTCAGTAATTCATCCATCCATGCACACATAATTTTCTTTGCCAGTTTCTGGCATATTTATTTATATTTTTTGCCTGAATGAGATGTACTCAAAACAGCCAACAATGATTGAGGTAAACAGCACTGTTTTGTCTGCACTCTATGGACTGCACATTTTGTCTTTTCAGGAAGCTCTTTGTGGGCGGATTAGACTGGAGCACCACACAGGGTAAGTTCATGACTGTCCACCATAACACTTTAACGTAAGCAATAGCTTAAGCTTGTCATCTTCTGGGACACAAGTATGTCTGTACTACAAGTGGATCTTCACATGTGTGCTTAATGCTTTCCTGGATTGGGGGGCAGAATGTTTGGAAGCATCTTAACCTGCCTGGCCAAAAATGTTGCCCTATATTTCAAGTGTCCTTGTAACACATGTTCTGCATACTAAAATATGATGCTGGTCTAGATTCTTTGAGCTTTGATAGAGCCTTATCACGCTTACTTTTACACATTATGCTTCGCCCTCGCCCTCTCATAATTACCTGCTTACACATAAAAAATGAGCTCTCTAACCTATGGTAGGAAATTGAAATTCTTTCATCATAAAGCCTATGACTTTGTCTGAATGAGCATATATTTAATAAAACATGTAATTTTGCGTAGTGTATGATGACATAATGCAGTTTTGCATTCGTTGTCCAGTTCCTTTCCTGTGATTTAACATTCGTGTTGAGACTTGGACCGTTTTACAGTGAGGGTAGGACGAAGGGTAGGGTACGTCTGTAGCTCAGAGGCATCCGGAGCTACTGTCTGAATTACGCACGGTTGGGCGCTTTTTGCTACGGTGCTTTTACTCCACGCCGTACAGTGTATTTTCTCAAGTCAAGATCACTAGTCATCGCAGACCTTGTTTCTGTGGTTCCTCCCTAGGGCTTTTAATGACGAGCCAAGCAATTATCAGTCCTCCGCATGCTGTGACTTTGTGTGTTGAAAACCTGTGTCCTTCTGCCCTCCAGGATGCAGATGGGTACTATTTGAATGTGTAAAGGGGGAAAATGCCTCGCAAATTGAGCTGAGCTTTCGGTTTCAGTTGTGAATTTGCTTCCTTTACGAAGCGATGAAATCGCAGGCTGGCAAACCATGTCTGTCAAAATAGTACCTTTAATGTGGCTTGCCAGATGGCTCTTGAAATACATTTTGCAAATAGTGTCTATTTTCACCTTCAGCAATGTATGTGTGTAAGTTGAGCACACAAAGTGTTCAAGCTTTCAAAATATACTCACACAAATACACAAATACATGTAAATACACAGTACAACAGTATAATACATCAAACACATCATTACTATTTGCATCTTAGTATGGTTTTGTTTTCGGTTTCCTTTACGGTCTCTTGGCTGTCATATTTAAACCTAGCAACCAACGACACCTACCAACTTCCCCTCTGTGATCAATTAACTGTTGTTCCCTCCCTAAGAAAGCTTTTAGATGGTCTGTTTGCATAATGTTGTGCTTGGTATGCACAAGACGACCTTATTTCATGGTAAAAAAACTTTCAAATCACTGTTGAGGATATTTTTCCCCCCCATTTCCCATATACCTCAGCAGACACAACAAAATGGGAATAAACTGATGAATTATCCTGTTTGTTACAGTGATGAGTGCCTGTACATCATTAAATACTTTCAAACATTTTTTTATTTAGTCTAAACACACACACACTCTCATTCATCAATCTGATTATTATTTTTACCACAACAAGCACAGTTGGATACAAGCAGGAATAACAGTACAAACATAAGTAGGTGGACTGATACGATATCCTGCAGGAAAATGTAGGTCATACCTGTGGCTTCTGAAATCTGTTTTTAGATTACTTTCTACATGTCTTTTAACAATAAAATCTAATGGCACACAAAGAAAATGCACATTTGTTTCATTTTGATGGATGTGCATATTGAGTATTGCTGGTATATTCACATTATTCGTTGCAGATATGACTGCTTCTCCAGTCAAAAGTACTAAACCGGGTCATTTGGAATATTATCTGCACTAGGTGATAGACAGGAAAATTGGCAGGCCTAACCTTTGTACATGCATACAGCTGTCATGGTAACCTTCTAACCGCCTGACTGACGATCACGGACGTTGACCGCAGTCAAAATCAAATGACCATCATTTCGGGTTTTTTCCCCTCCATATTTATTTGCAAGTGATTAACCCCCTCAGCTCCACGGTTCCTCCCGCAGAACATTTTTGGGGAAACATTGGTGAGGGAGTTTGAATTCGGAGCTTCATCAAACATACTTTGATGTTGACAGACATATCATACATCATTATAAAGCTAGAAAACTGGACTTCATGACGGTCTAAATATTCCTATTTGTTTTCTAAGGTGTATATCATATTTAGAAGCAATATAGTCCTAATGAGTTCACTCCCCGCCGCAAAGTAATGTGATTATTTACATTATGCCATATGTGCATAATTAAAACATAACAAAATATTGGAAAAAGTTATATTTTATAAAAGCGAATAGTCAAACAATGACCAAAATTACATGTTCATAGCCTTTTGAGTGAACAACTTCGAACAAACCCCTCAGATAACTACTACTTTAACTTTACGATACCGCCTTACGATACAGAAACGTGGTGGCTGGCTATGTTAGATGTATGAGTATATGAAACTTATCAGCAGTTTCTTGGTGTTCTTTGATGACGCCAGCCTATTATTAGCATATGTTGGTGTATAGTCTTCGAGATATTCACCCTGATAGATGGCGTGCTCTTCCAGAAAGCCAAGAATGTTGCAGCTGCTTCGACTTGCATTCAAACCAACTATGCGCAATAGTTTTCCTAGGATTCAACTTTGCAAGCAAGTCGGACCATGAGTGAATCATTGCTCATCGCAATATGCTAGTTATATATGCTAGCTATATGCTAGTTAACATGTTAAGTGTGCATGGGGGGTTTTCCCTCATATGCTGCATTTATATTTCTATACATATGCCAACAAATATTTCTGTTTCTTTTTAGTGTTTTTTTGTGTGTTTTCTGGCAAAGATCTAAACTATGGTAACTAAAAGCTAAGACCCAGGGTACCCACTCCATCTAGTGGTGACTTCTGTATTTGCATTAAACTTGACTTGAAGGGGACGGCAGATAGCGTAGCTTCCTAATGCACCGTATCATGGCTGGTCCGATACGAGTGTGGCTGCCTATCAGGGATGCGGTTCGAAACCAATCTCTGCCAGACCGGACCTGGCCGTTAGTCCCAATTGGGGAGCCGGCACAAGTTTGTCGAGGAGCAGGAAAGGCGTCCGTGGTCGGGTTCCATCTCGGAGGAGGCGGATCTACCGGCCCGGGAAAATTGGCTCGTTACCCAGAGGATGGGTGGCGGACTCATGGGGGAGGGTGAATTTAAATAAATAGAGGGTATAATTGGCAACCAAATTGGGAGAAAAACGGGAAAAATGATAAACTATCAATTTAAAAAATATGAATAAGACTTGAGATTTTGACAAATTTTATATTAGCCAAAGAGCATTAAATAAATAATTTTTAAAAATGGGCAGTTCAACCATCAACTGTCAACTGTGGTTATAATTATGAGGGTTAACTGTCAACCAAAATCATATGACTGTAACAGCCCTAAAAACAGCAGATACCAAAACCAGGGTGATTTCACAGGGAATTGAAGATTCTATGAAGGTGACCCAGAACAATGCGCTCACCTGTAAATGTAGGACATTCATTGGCAGGGAAACATCTTGTTCCTTGCAGTTAGCAACTTTATTTCTGTTTTGTTTCCTTCCATGTCGTGTTCTATTTAGTTTTATAAACTCAATTAAGTGAAGTTTTAGATGCAGATTAGATGTTCATTACAAAAGCACATTGAAGTTTCCAATCCAGGTTAATACACAATAAGACTCATAATGTCACTGTTTTACTGTGACATCTGAACCTAAATCTTAGAATTTAGGAGACATTTGTCCGTTAGAGTAGTGCTTGGTGCTTTAACCCTCCATCGTGTTCCTCCGTAGTTCTTGAATGTAGAACAGTGTTATCAGAAATACAAAATGACCAATGTTATTGGCGTAACGGTCTATGGTTTTGCCTGTACATTGGTTCTATTCTAGCACAGTTTGGTACATACCTTACCTACACCTTTGGTACACAATAGTATTTTATATGTAGGAAAAAAACATTTAAAAATGAAATATAAAAATAATGATATACCATCATGAATACCATTATGAACGGTAAGCTATAACTTGCCTGCTTCCAAAACCAAATCCTATCTTAACCCTTTCATCTTTAAATGAACCTGCACTAGAACTATAATCATTTAATAATGCATCCATGCATTGCATTTACGGGCTGTAATATACTTTTTTCACCTGCAAAATTCAAATTAAAAGTTTTAAATAAAACCGCATGCACAAGGTTTGTGGCGTCCGCTTCACCATGAACGGATATCCACTGGATTGCTAGTAATGGTGCTGCTGTTATTACAACTGTCTACTTCACATGACTAAAAGGGCTGGTTGCGCACTAGCTGATTAGCAGAGGTAGCTCTTTATTTTAGACCCTATAACATTTCAGCTAGCCACATGTATTTAAATGCCATCTATCGAGGGATTTGACTTTCAATGTGACAAAAAGTCTTGTTGGACACTAAGGTAGGATAGCGAAAAGCAGGAGCTGATGCTTGAGTGGTAGCTGTGTCAGCATGTCATTCTTACTGCATAGCTGGATTAAATACATTCTTTGAGAACGAGAGTGTGGCTGAGATTCCGCCATTCACAACAGGCAGCACGCTGTGTCGTCAGCCAGCTGCTAGAAATGTTGTCAAACACTATCTTCTTTACATCTCAGAGGGAGAACTAGCCTACGTGCTGTGCTACACACCGTGTACAGCTGCCTGCAGAACTGCTGTTTGAAAGTAAGATTATAAGGGTTCCATCCGCAGGTAGTAGTTTTTAGATTTAGCTTCTTTTGGTGAAATTTCAAGTGGCACTTTATATTGCATCTAATGGCGTACGTTTTGCAGTTTTAATCGTATTTTCTGGTGTTTTAATCGTATAGCGAAAATCCCTATAATTCTAAGATCTCTAGGTTTATGTGCGACTGCACCTGTATTTCCACCTGCAAATTATAGATCTTGTACATCTTAATCCTTGTAATTTGTGTATTTGTAATTGGTACTGTGCCACATTTGTACCAAATTAATCAGATGAAAATATAGTTAATCCTTACACCCCTACCATATATAATGTTTTGGTTTTATGATTGTTATATCCTCCCAAATGTGATGGGGGCATAATGAACAAAGACTTGACAGTGGTCATCAATACTATACTTGTCATAATGGTTGACATGGAATCAATGGACAATGACCAGGACAGCCACACATCACTCACCCCCGCACAATATCTGTATGTCCCATTGATGCGTCGCCAGTGTTGACTTATTTGTGCATCACAGACGCTCGGAAGTCATTGTGACCATGTCTCGTACGGTAAGATGGCGGCTCTGCCATCAAGGCATCAGAGCCTGAGGTACACGTGTCGGCATAGTGTGCCTGTTCTCAAAGTACATTACAACAGAAGCCTACCAAACACAGACACGCTTCTCTGTACAATGGCTGAAGGATGCGTACCATCCATGTTGTGTTGTGCTAAGCAAGTGGACGGGTTCGGAGAAGGAAGTGTGATGGTATGGGCAGCAATATATTTGTGACAGATTGTTGTTAGTGTTTATTAATTGCTGCTCTAACGGCGTAATGCAATAGAGACAATGTTCTAGTCCTCCACATCCCGTCCCGCTTAGTTTGCACAAAGTAATGCCCTTGTATTTATGCATGTGGCACACATCTGTCTGGATGTTTTCTGGCAAAGTGAGTGTGATGGAGTGGCCACCCTGTTCACCTGACATGAACCCCTGGTGGGGCACCTCTGTGACGCATGCACGCCAATCATCGCGTACGTCGCTGAGCCTTTTATAGCTCGTCGCTGAACTGAATATGATTTCGGGACATTGCTCGCGTTGATACTATGGCTGACTGTGATCATTGATAGCTGAAAAAGGAGGGCACGTGAGACAGAAAAGGCATAGAACATTTCATCTCAGAGAAATGGACCCCATTGTAATTTTGTTTTAATTACCCCTTACATTACCCCTTGCTCCTGGTCAGTGCTTACCGTCACCAAGGAAACCATTGCAATTGAGTTAACGGGACCGACACGTTGCACAGTTTTGACTCATCACATGTTGTTTGTAGACACAACTTTGTCCGGAAGACAATCAAACTCACACGGTGGAGTCTACCGAAATATTCCGATATACTGTGGTTCTGTGGTGGCTCAGTAGGTAGAGCATGGCATTGACAAAGCTTAGGTTGTGGGTTTGATTCCCATTGGGAGCACATATGCTGAAAAATGTATGCATTCACTACTGTCGCTAAGTCGCTTTGGATAAAAGCATATGCTAAATGGCATATATTATATTATATATTATATTACTGGACAATATGGGATGTGTTCTTGCTGGTACCATAAGTGGCCAGCTTCTCGGTGGAATAGGAAAGTGCAGTAGAGAACACTGAATGGAGAAAAATGTGCCAGTCTGTTTATCTTGTATTCCACTAATATTAATGTCCTCTTTCCTACCAGAGACATTGCGAAACTACTTCTCTCAGTATGGGGAAGTAGTTGACTGCGTCATTATGAAAGACAAGACTACAAATCAGTCACGGGGTTTTGGGTTTGTGAAGTTTAAAGACCCTAACTGCGTGCGGACAGTTCTAGAGACGAAACCTCATAACCTGGACGGTAGGAATGTGAGTGTCTGTAATATAATCCAATACTACAAAGCTTTAATTCATCATCGAAAATGATATATTGAAAATAAATATTTACAGTTATAAATAATATGATTGTGTTACATTAAACTAGAAAAGTAAAATATGAAAACTAAGCCATTTCATGTACAATTTGATGATGTTTTAGAATGGAATTTACGTGTGATGCTATCAAATGTGATGTTATGAAGAATTGCGTTGGTTGTAGGTTTAACAACCTAAATCTGTTCAGAAATAAATAGATTTTAGTTACTGAGAAGAATACCTTAAACGGACTTTGATTACTGATAGGGTGACACATCTTCTTTTGCCGTCAGATTGACCCAAAGCCATGTACCCCTAGGGGAATGCAGCCTGAAAAAACACGATCAAAGGATGGTTGGGTAAGGAGTGTGTTTTATTTAGACTGCGTGTGGGAATGAAGGAACACGCTAGTTTTGAGTGACAGACCTGCCACTTTGTGTTTCAGTGCCCGTGGGAATCAGCTGCCACACACCTTTACCATCTTCTTCTAATGTGCTCTGGCCCTGCATGCTGCCATAGATCCAATAATTAACAAGTCAGACTTTCGTTTGTGACGAAAATAATTTAAAATGTAATTATGTAATTAATGTAATTAAAGTCACTGTTTGAAGAAGTCATTTTTAAGCGAGCTTTGAAGGTAGCTCCGCTCTTAAAATGTGTCCAGCAGAAAATAATAATTAAAAAAAAAGTAGGACTTGTAGCAACTAGTCCCATTTGAGTGACGTGATAATTCTTCCCCTCGGCTTGAGAAAAGTGTCTTTCACTTTAATGCTCATCTTGTTCTTCATCTTGGACGAGATCATAATGCTGTCTTAAACAACACCAACTTGTGTATTCTGTCAAATCAAGTCTATCAAATCCTGCGACTTAATTCGATTTCTGTCATTTTTCGCAGAAGGGAAGCAAAAGTGACAGCAATAAATCGAAGAAGATCTTTGTTGGCGGAATCCCTCACAACTGTGGTGAACCTGAACTCAGGGACTATTTCAGTAGATTTGGAGTGGTGAGTTGCGTGGGACTTTGGCAAGAATTGGAAGCTTTTTTGAGTCCAAGCAAGCAAGCAAGACGGATGGGTGGAAAAGGGGCTAGGATGAAATGGTGATGCAGGAAATTCCGAAGATGAATACAGGAGTAGATGTGCTTTGTAAGCAGAATGCCTTTAGGGGTGCATTGTAAAGTACTGTATGACTTTAGCAGTGGGGTCCAGGCTGTGCAGATTTCTTGTCCTGTGTTTGTAAGAGGAGTAGTGCAGCCTGTTTTTGTCCTCAGTAATGTTGTTCTTGCCTCCTTGCTTGTCTGGTTACAGGTTACAGAAGTGGTAATGATCTATGACGCGGAGAAACAGAGGCCCCGAGGTAAAAGCTGATCCAGTTTTCTTTCCATAACTCCCATCTGCAATCTTATGACAAACTATTCCGACCCAAAGACGAAGGCCATATCCAAAATTCACCAATTTATTATTTGTCATACGGTACATTGGTGGGGGACACGCCATTGGTCATAATTCACTCACACCGTCATGGATGCCGCTGCGCTTGTCCTTCATGTGATCAGAGATTCACATGGAGAGAAGGAAATCAACCGCATTGCACACGTAGCTCACAGTCTGCCGTTTCTGCTCATGCTTTTGTTTGAGAGAATCATTTTTTCCCCAAGTGTCATGAAAACTCCCGTTGAAGTACAAAGGAATATGCTTTGAGAACAGTAGTGGTTTGATCAATATGGCCTTGAAGTCTTCTCTTGGCCGTATTGGTTTGTAAATGGCTGATAGCAGATGTTACGCATTGTGTTAGCTCAATTTGCGCTACTGCATTGAGACAGTTGCAAATGAATGCTTCCAAGGTTTGCTGTATGCATTTTAAAAGCATTTTTAAAAAACGTACAACTGTTCAGTTACTTTGCATGTAGAAAAATGGTTTGAAATGCATTCTTTAAAAGTATATTGGGCAGAATAGAGTTATCCTTATGAATAATAATTGCATAATAATCCTAATTTACCTAAGGATATTTTAAATTGCATAAATTTGGTATACAGTTCTAGGAGGTAGTACTCTTTGTGTTTTGTTAGAGGATCTTATTTGACCGCTTGGAAGAAGGGTCAGTGGACTACGTGGTCTAGTTTTCTCAGAGCGGCTTGAGATGGCTCCTCCTCAGGACCTGTCCTGCATAATGCTGATATAGTGGTTAATGATTCCCTTCAGTGTTGAACATCGTTTCACTTGTTCAATACTTAATCAACTATGATCTCTTTGGGGCAAAGTCAAAGGAATAGTTTGTCATCTGAATTTCTCTAGTGTAGTACAAATTCAATATCCACGTTATGCATTTCTAGATTGTTTTATTATTTATTTTAATGAAAGCTCATTTTTCCATTAAGTATTGAGTAAGTTTTATTTGTTTATTTTAATTTAGACTCTTGACAATCTAAATGACATACTAAGTGTTTTCCCGTATTTAAAAGTTAAAGTACCTTTGTAAGTAAGCCCTTTCTATCTTTCTTTTTCTGTCTCCTCTCCCTGTGAATTGTTTGAGTGTGATTAACGGTGTCTCTTAAGATTTGTCTTTTCTCCTCTAGGTTGTTGTGTACTAAGTTGTACCACAGAGGTACAGGCCAGTTACAAAATAAGAATGGGGTTGGGCTGGTAATGCCATCAGTTGGGTGTGTAAACAAAGTTATTCTTTTTGCTGAGCTGAAATTAATAATTTATTATTTGTCAGTCATGGAGTCTTTAGAAGCTAAAATCTTACAGTAGATCTACACACCGTTCTGGGAACCAAAGGCAGCAATGTTTAAAAAAAATTTTTTTTATTTTATTTTAATTTTTAAACTACTCAATATGGGAGCACCTTAGAGGAATAACCGTTTCGATTGCACTATTTTTATTGTTAAAATAGTACAGAAATCCAAAGATGAGACAATGTAAGATTTTATCATCCTTGCCTGTAGTACAATACAAGTGTACATAAGAATTTCCTTATTGTATTGTATAATTTTTTGATATTTTTACCCCAACACAATTTGAAATACCATCCAAGAATATTTAAGCATTTCCATATTGCCGTGCAGTTGATGTTCTATTCAGATTTGAGTAGAATGTGCCTGTTCTATGCCCATTTAAACCCAGTTAAACTTGCAGATTAAAGGATAGTGTGCTCATAGATGGTATTTTTAGTATATCGGGTTAGTTTGGGAATACTTGACATAATATCAGAGATTTCAAATCCCTTAGTTCCCGGAGGGCACTAAATTGAAATCAGGTTAGGTCTCCCAAGTGAAGCTGGTCTCACAACCTACTTCTGCTGCTTATAAAAGTTTTTGACTCAAATTAAACTCAACTAGGGCGAACATTCGCATTAAAGTAGGGCTATAGACTGACAGTAGTCATCCAAAATGAAAGTTCAAACGCTGCTTGTTCACTGTAGTCTATACAGTAGTATGAACACACTTCCCGTCTTGTAGAGGGGATGTCGAGGTCCTTTGGGCCGCTTTTAATGTTCTGAGGCATCCTCGAGTCGCATGCGTCTTCCGCCTGGGAAAATGGATTTGGCTGCGACACGTTCAAGGTCACAGGCTCTGTGACAACTCTCATTGACTCGCTTCGAGGGTATTGGGTCTCCGTTAGGTAATTACATGGTTGCATATGAGGCTCCCTGGCACAGATTAATATCAATCGCTATGCAGTTGTTCACATTGACACCGAGCTCAAGTTACAGGCAGTGCTGGTGTCTCACTTGAGATCGTTCATTCTGCCGTCTTCTGTTGTGAGAGGTGACAGAATGCACTTCTTTGTATAGGGAAGCTTTTGGGAAGCTCCAAAGGATTTTTTTTGCTAAAGGTGCTGTGCATTCTCCCATCTGTATGTGTTTGTAGTTTGCATTGGCTAACGTCTTTTTTTTAAATGGAGAGTGTGGCTTCATATTTTCTGCCAGCCTCAACAGTATTATTTCACATTCATTGCCCCCACACTTTTTATTTATTTTTGCAAATGGTTTCATCCACCGCATATATGATGTTCTACCTGTATAGAGCTTGTGTATATATATTTTTTTGGAGCTTTTGCTTTTGCCCAAATGTTCCTTTTTTCTTTTCATAAAGAAAACTTTGTCTACACCCCTTAATGATGGCATCATTTATAGTTCCTATCATTTTTCAATGCTTCTGTGACTGAATTATTGATTTGGAGGAGAAAAAAAAACAACGTTTTGGCCTATATCTTTGTGTTGTTATTTTAAGCTATTTATTAATTTTCCATTGTGGGCTTATCTTGGCTTGCCCAAAAGAGAAAGTTCTTGGGAAAGCTAGGAGAAAGCTTTAGACATTGTACAATTTTTGGTTGACCATTTTTTGTTATGCATTAACAATGGCTGCCGCGAAGCGAGCACACCAAGGGGAAAATCAAGGTGGGGTTCGGATGAGACCGCAAATACCACACGCCCCAATTAACATTTCGGCTGCCTGCTCACGATCGAGACCGCCCAGTGAACGATTCAGCCGTCCGTAAAAATCAATGTTGAATCTATAGTGGGTGTACATTAACTGATTGCTCATCATAGACTAGTTAATAGGTTTTTAAATCTCAGTTAAGAGTAGTTAACCAGTTTCAAACAGTTTCATATTGTTCTGCCTTGGTCTTCAACATCATACGTGATCTCAGATGCAATTTTATATGCATTTGATATAACTGCCAACATTCAGCTTCAGACAAACACCATTGCTCCATTTTAGAGGTCCTGGTGACCGAGCACGTGTGAGTGTGAGTGTGAGGGGTGAGAAAGGCCCAGCAGCTGGATTCAGGCTGCAGGTCTGCGACGTTATCCGAACCCCAGGCGCCTCTAGCCCAGTCTTGATGGAACCCCTTGGGCCGCCCTCCCCCTCCCCCTCCCCCTATACTGTTCTTCATCTTGTGTTGTCACAACGCCCTGCTACCTTGATTCACTCTTGGTCGTTGGCTAGGTTTTGGATTTATTACTTTCGAGGCCGAACAATCAGTGGACCAGGCTGTCAACATGCATTTTCACGACATCATGGGCAAAAAAGTGTGTAGTTGTAGTTTTATTTTACCCTTAAGATCAGACCGAGGCTTGGGCGACGGGAAGAGCTGGTGGGAGCTGGTGCCTTTGTACACAGCGCTATTTCCAGGGGGCCACCAAATGAGTTTGGGGCCTCTGTTGACAAAGAGTTCAAGTTTCACACACAACAAAATTCAAGCTTTTGTTCTTAAGATGAACTTATGCAACCAAAAAAAAGGGTTAATTTTTTTCCCTTCTCCTTGCTATTGACAGTCTGTGTCAGAATCATCTCACGTGCTGTTTCGCTTCCCTTTTACTTAGGTGGGGTAAAATAGTTCCCGAAACGTCTTCCAAAGTATGAATGCATTGTATTGGATCGACACTTTGAGCACATGCCACAATCTTAAGAGAGCCAGTTAAGATGGTACAGCTTCTAGAGATCAGTCAACCAGACGTGACCAAGGATTTTCCCAGAATCGGCTTGGTTTCCCCTTTGAAATATTAGATTAAGCTTCTGTAGTCGCCCAAGGCTTGGTTTAACAGAACCACTCCTTTAGGATGTAAAAGGATGTCACATGCCTTCAATTCCTATAGCAAAGTCCCAAATTACATTGTATAGGTGGGGTGGGAATGGGGGCAGAGGGGAGACTAGTCATTAAGAGAAGTCATACATACAGTGTTTGCATTGAACGTACATACAGAAACTTCCTAAAGGACTGGTTGCTATTTTGTTTTTTCATTATTTTCATTTCTTTTATGTTTTTTTGCCAGGTCACTTACTGTTTGAGTTCTTAAAAAAAAAAAAAAAAAAAAAAAAAAAAACCATTATTTAACGAGATGTTGTGTTTAATAAAAGAAAAGAAAAAAATAAAGCCAAACAAAAACCTCAATTAAGTGACCTCAGTTGTGGAATCTCCATACTGTGTCAGTCAGTTTTATCATTGATTGAGGGGAGAGGGGGGTGTGAAGTTACACTACAGATATTTCAGGGGTTGGTATTTTTCAAATGCTCATCGTCTGCAGTGCGTGTTATGTCTTTTGTGTCTGTGTCCGTGGCATTACGCCGAGCATGTTTGTTCCAGTTTAGATTTGAGTCTAATTTGGACCTGGACGACACAGTCCTGTAACGGCGGTATTTAGTTTATGGCTCTCAGCCAGTCAGCGTGGATACACTGATGGATGCTGAGTGCTTCACCGCTAAATGGTTAACGCGTCACTTCCTTCTCGGTGTGACCTCTATTTACGCCCGGAGTTGCTGGTCTGCCTTCGCCTTCTGTGGAGTTATGCAACACCACCTCCAGGCGATAGATAACCACCTTCAGGAAAATATCAAGAACCGAGGGCTATGTCTGAGAGAGGTTTTTTATTTTGGCAGTTACTCTTGAGCACCGTGTGTGTATTCCCTCCAAGATAACACTATTTGTTAAAATCGCACATTATTTGTTCACTTGCCCTTGAAGGGTTTCATTTATTCAAACCATACCCGCAGTATATTTAATATTTACTAACGTTTTCTTCAAAAGATAAACTGCCCCCAAAAAAAGTAACAAAGTTGGACCTAATGTAAAACCGTTCTTTTGGCGCCCTACTTTTTCTTTCTCCTTTTAAGCAGCAGTCTCCTTGGCTGTGTCCTGTTTTCCAGAAGGAATCGGGAGCGTACCTGAGCCATTGTTCTTGATCTGACATTACCTTGAGCTGGGACTTGAGGGGTATGGGGACGATGAGTTACAAAATTAGAAACTAGAGCACATCAAACTGTGTTGCAAATCCCAACTCGGGTGTCGGGGGGGGGGGGCTCACAAGTCCTGAAATCCATCACTGGTATCCCAGGATGCCCGGGGGAGCAGGCACAGGTAGCTGTGCTGCGGGGCTGCAGGCCACTCGCTGAAGCGTGTGTCGCTAATTAGGTCGACAGAGAAGGAAGAGGCGAGGCAAAGAAAGTGTCACCGCGTTTAAACTACTTTCAAGCAGAAAGGAATATTGTGAGAGTAGTTTTCCACTTGCTGAAGGTGACCCCAATAACTCAACCTCTTTTAGAGTCTATTTCTGTCTTGCGTCCGTCCGTCCCCACCCCTGTTTCTGTCCTGGTAAACTGGTGGTATTTCTGGGGCTGGAACGGCAAATGGTAATTCGTAAAGAAATATTCTAGAAGGCTGAGTCCGCATGAGCCTCGGCTGTAGCGACCCGCAATATCGTTTAACCGGCTTCAAGCGGTAGGTTGATCAGAGCACGCCGTCGAAAACTGCAGTTAGTTTATGTCGTAAGATAATCGAGCAAAAGAAAAAGGCATTATTTTGATAAGTGGGAGTTGGTTATCTTAGTACCATTGTTTTTCTTTAATCAGACACAGTATGAAGATTCATCTCTAATTTGACTTACAACTTTGTCCATTTGTATTATCTGCATGTCTACTTTGTATTGTTCTGTTAGATTTAAGATGATCTTACCACATCCATTCCCCTCTGAAATTCTATTCCAAGTTAAATAAAATTGAGATTCTTTAAGCGTTAGCCTGGGAAAGGTAAGTCTTGATCTTCCATTAGCTGCTTTTATCAAAGTAAAACAACGGGCCAAGGCAGACAAGAACAGAAAGGATAAGGAATTCTATGTTTCTCAGGTAGACGTTTTTTGGAATTTGACTATGAAAAGGTGTTTAGATGTTTACTATCAAAAATTACTGTCTGGATTGTCATTGACCTAGGTCTTTGGTCCTTAATATGTGCATACGTTTTCATCACAATGCCATGAATACTAAACAGTAGATTTAAAATGTATAATTACCTTAACTTTTTCAACATTTTTGAGTACCTGAGAAACATATATTTTTTTAGACCGAAGTGTGTATGAATATCTATATTTCTACACTTTTATTATATATACAATAATAGGCCCAACTAAGTCCTAGAACTAAAATGTTCTTTTAAGCTCCTTAAAGCAATAAGACTAATGTTATTTATGGGTATGGTCTGATCAGGAAAGGGGCTCTGCCATTAAGGTTTGTCTTGCCAATTACGTCCTCCTTGTCCCATCTCTAGGTGGAAGTGAAGAAGGCGGAGCCCCGAGATAGCAAGGCCCCTGGGCCTGGACAGCCTGGAGCCAACCAGTGGGGACCCAGGGGCATCTTGAGCACAGCCAATGGCTGGTCAGCACAGCCGACCCAAGGCTGGCCACAGAGTTACGGGCCGCAGGGTGAGTGGGAGAGCAGCCCAGAGCCGGAAGCACACCCAAACCCCCAGTGTGGGAGCACTTTGACGGGTATGGGCTAGATGCCCCCATGCAGAGGACAGAGAAGTACGCGTGACGTCAAATGCGCGATCGTTAATCGACGATCGAGTAATCGCCGTTAAGAATTTGATCTATCAAGCATATCAAATGAACATCACAGCACATAGTATCACAGCACAGCAGAGTTGTAGCACGAACTCTAGTGAGTGTAATAATATTGCTTTGAAACAACATAAAACCTTGTTGATTTTATAAAATGTATCTAGCAATATTTCACTAAAGAAACTATTTACAACGACGAAACATTTTTGTTATATTTAGTATAGCCTACCGTTACCTCAGCCGACAATAGCGTGGTCTCTTGAATTCACTAAGCACGCCCAACGTTACTTACTTTTTTATTTTTTTATTTTTTTATTTTTTGGCACGACAGTGTTTATGCATCCCCGGGACATCGGTTCCATCGGAATGGGTGTTCTCAGCGGCTGGTCTTACTGTATATAGGCTGCGCACATGGCTCACCCCTGAACACGTGGATATGCTTATATTGTTAAGTAAAAACCAGTAAGGGGACTGAAAAGTTATCTTCTCTTCTTTCTCTCTCCTCTCTCAAGTTGCCAAGCCTTTGCTGTCGGACAGCCATTTTAATTTCAAAAGGAATATTGTTTTCATTGTTAGGCCTACTGAATGGTGTTTAATTTCCTTCATTTCCTTCCTTCATTGTTTTATGCTGTAAAAATAGGCCCGTGTCTCAAAAGTTTGAATAGAGCTTTGATTGAGGATAAAAACTCACATTTTGTATTCTCTGTCATACGCTACATTTTGCTTTTTTAAAAAGTTTTTTTAACATGACTCAATTAATTGTTTGTTAACGTGGGCGATGATTGATCAAGAACATTTCTTAAAATTAGCATCCCTAGTCATAACTGAGGGTTTGGGTTATGGTTAGGGTTAGGGTTCGGTCACGGGCACTGTAAAATCTGGAAAAAAAACCAGACCAATCACATCTCGAATCACATCTCGTCCTCTGCATGGGTGGCATCTAGCCTCTATCCATATTTTTCTATCGCTTTGAAAGGCTGAGTTCAGACTTTAATGAACACTCCTCCATGCTTCATGCCTAGTCTTTCCACAGCTGCCCCAAGGTGTGAGGTACATTTTTATACTAACATTTTCATACTCTTGCTTGGCTGCCACAAGAGCACTGCGAGAGAGAGAGAGAGTTTTAAGACATTCCCCCCAGTTCACTGGACTGGTTTTGTGAATGGGTTTTATGCGTGCTCTAAAGAAGTACTATTCCCAAAATGTGTGTTGGGTCATTTAGCCAATTGAGTTCTGTGATGCAATGTTGTGTGTCTCTACCCTAATCAAACCCTTTATCTTCCTTTAAGGAGTTTGGGTGTCCACAGGCCAGCCAATAGGTATGTCTTATCCTTTGGACTTGTATCTAGATATTTCATCACTGCTAGTTGCAATCCTTGAGAGAACTATATCTCACTCGAATAAAGTTTACCCAAGTAAATCCATAGTGTGCTATTATCATTCACAAGCAAGTACTCTGCATACTTAACTGCAACTGCTTAGTTAATAATAGGTGCAGTGAACAGATCAGACATCGATTGCCTAGTTCTTTTAATATATACTCAGACATG
Organism: Aldrovandia affinis; assembly: GCA_029706075.1. Taxonomy (NCBI): domain Eukaryota; kingdom Metazoa; phylum Chordata; class Actinopteri; order Notacanthiformes; family Halosauridae; genus Aldrovandia; species Aldrovandia affinis. The sequence continues at coordinate 1,835,365 of JAINUG010000035.1, read as the reverse complement.
GTTTTGCATGTGTTGCCTGCACTGTGTATTTTTCACTTGGATAGGAGTGACTAGAAAATCTATAACATCAGTAAAAATATCATCATCAGGACCGAATGATAAATAACCGGATAATTAAACGGACTGTCAGGTTCATACATTTCCAGAGTTCCCCCAGCGGATGCTTCTCCCTGCTAGCCATGTTGACTTTCTCCATTACTTATGTGCAGGGACCTATTACATTTTTCACTCAGTTAATCAACAGATTAAATACGTGGGCTGTGAGTTACTGAGATACATTACCGTTTGAATTCTTCCTCCAATTAAGTCGTACGATACTGAACATGTGACCCCTGAATCACATGAATTTTGTTTGGTCAATTAACGTATCTGTCAAGCATACAAAACGACTTGTGTAATGAGCGTGTTGGCGGACACGACGTCTCAGGGGCGTTTCGATGCCATCACTGGAGAATTGCTGGAGGCCAGGAGAGTTGTGGTCGAAAGTTACGACCAGCGGTGGCCACATTGATCTTTATTTGAATCGGGTGCCACTTTTTTACCTTTTTAAAAAGCAAACTTTACACTACGTAATGAAATTCTTGGATGGCACGCAGAGCAGGACAGTGAATGCGCTGTGTTCCTGAACTGAAAGGAATGCCAGAGATTCCTGAACTGTCTGGATTTCAGACGGGTTTCCTCATCCCAGGAAACGAGCAACACGCTGCTGCTGACAAATTTCACGATGATAATTAGCCGCTGCAGCAAATGAGTGTTCCATGCTGTATTTAACAAATGGGTGGTAGTTTGAGGCACAATGTTATTTTTGGTGACTTTGTTTTGTGGCCTGTAGTTCAGTCCTCCCACAGTAAGATGGTGATAGTCTCCTGTTTTGTGGTCGATAAAAATGCATTGTCATTAAAAAAAACTATTGCTGTACTTGAATCATCTCCATTAGTTATTTTTATTATCAATTCGTTATGTGCAATTATCGATTCACAGGTCAGCGCTCATAGCTATTGGCACGCATCCATTTTATTAAGCAGCGTTCACAATAATGTGCCGATAATATATTGTATACCAGTAACAGAATAAGAATTATTAGTTGGTGAGTCTTTTCACTCATTTGGATGGAAGTACTGAACCAAAAATACCCATGGATACTAACAATACATTATAAAGGTTGGCTGTATTACTGAATAACTATAAAATAATGGTGATGCAGTTTGACAAAATCTCTATTAGTATAGCTTGCTACCTATTATATTTTAAATGACAGTGGGTTTAAACTGAATCGCAGGTTATAAAACAGTCACCGATAAAGCAGGGCCCTAATTATAATCTGTTTACCTGAAATAATGCATTGTGTACAACAGCCACAGAATGTCTGCATGCACTTTCTAATTTTGCCATGTCGGCCCTGCATAAAAGACTCAATTACCCCATCATTTTAATAGGACCCTAAATAATATGTGTAGATACTGAAAGCCAGAAGACATTGTTTGTGCGTCTGAAATGATAATAAGAAATAGCATGTTCTGGAATATCTCAAAAACCTTTCTGGACTTCCATATAATCGGTGAAAATGAAACACCCCCAGATGCTATTTAAAAAAAATAAAAAAAATCTGGGATTCAAGTTTTACGACCATCATTGCTCCTGTTACACGATTCGATCTGCACTAACGGCCCAGAAAGCACGTACGATAAGCATGGCAAACGCTGGGTCTCTGCAGTGTTGCTACATCTGTTTTGTCGTTTCTGTTTTCCTCGCGTTAGGTGGTTACGGTCCCCCCCTGCCAACGGGGCGAGGAGCCCCCGCACAACCCCCGTCACCCTTCAACGCTTTCCTTGTCACAGCCACCCCCGCAGGGGGCTTCGGGGCACCTCAGGGATATCCACAGCAGGGGTATGCCACCCCCCCACAATTCGGTTAGTGAAAGCAGGGGTATGAACCTGTCTTTTTGCCGCAGGACGATTTCGAACGTAGTCTCAGCCCCTGTTTCTCTGTGCGCCTCTCGTTTCAGGGTACAGTTTTGGCGCCCCTCAAGGTGATCAGTTCGCCCCGCCAGGAGTGCCTCCCCCTCCCGCCACGCCCGGAACCGGCCCCCTGGGGTTCGCCCCGGCCACCACTCCAACTCAGGACATGAGCAAGGCGCCCGCGGGACAGCCGGACTTTCCTTACAGCCAGTATGGTAGGTACGGACACCACGCAGGCCTCGGCCCCTTCCATTGCTCTGTTCCGCTGCCTGCTGGGATTACCCACTTTCTCAGTTCCTTTCTCCCCCAGCCGTAGCCCGCGAGGACGGCTCTGGTCACAGAGAGGAGCTCGCGGCCCATGTCCTCCGGCTTCTTGTCGCTCGTAAAACGAACCCTTAATTTGACGACGTGCGAAAACTAGCTCGCGCACCCCTTCTGCTACGGAGAAGTTGTCGAAGTCGCCCCTTCGCCCAGTACTCAGTGTTACTTTTTTTAGGATTTCCAGGTGCTCTTTGGAATGATGATGATTTGGACAGGTAACTGATGGTAGGTTGGAATTAGATCATCCTTCCTTTGCAATGTTGTTTTGAAGGGGAGGGGGAGGATTGGTTGCTACCGCAGATATTTTCATCCAGATTGTGCTGTAAGTAACAGGATTTTGGAGAAAGCTGAAGAAACGCGTCACATGTTTAAGCCATGTGGCTATGCGCAGCTGAACCGGTTCTCTTACTTGTAAAGATTTTGGGGTTTTTTCATTTCAGAACCATAAAGGTTTTTGGTTTGCAGCATTGTTTTTTCTGTCTTATCTGAAGAGCTTTTTTTTTTTTGTTTAAAAAGAAACAATACAATTTATGACAATTGATGAAAAAAATAAAAACATGCGCCAATAGTAAAATAAGCACTTGAAGGCATTAGGATCTGACCTACTTTGAATATAATAATTTAAGGATTTTGTTCTTTGTTTTATACAGAAAATATACGATAATAGGTGCATAGAAGAACAAATATTTAGAAATTAATTAATGATAAGTGATGTGGTGTCTTAAAGATGTAAATATTTTTGATATACTGCCACCTTCCGTGAAATTGTTGCTCTCTCTATACCCAATGCTTCCCCCACTCAGTGACTTCCCTTAGCTGAGCCACTGGATGAATTCTCTTTAAGCTCCCACTGCAGGAACAGAAGCCCCCTCCCCGCCCCTCATTGTGCTGCTTGCTGTTTGAGGTTAAATCTGTGTTCCTCTGTAAAAATTGCTTTTCATCCCCTGTGCCCTCATGACGCAGTACATTTTCCTAACGCTGGAATCACTGGAGGTGCAGTCAGGTATGCAGACAAGACTGTCAGACACACAATGTAATGGAGCACTCCTCCGCTATATTGTACCCGAAAAATACATCCAGCCGTAGGGGCTCCACAGCAGGAGAGGTCATTGCTATGCTGGGGGCTGCAGCAGGCAAACCCAGCACCACTAACAAACAAGGAACCCTGGTTTTGTTCATATCTGCCCCGTCTTGCGCTCTGCAGACTTTCTGTTCCCCCTCCTCCCCCCCAACGTGCCCCACATCTCACATTACCGACAGATGTGTGATTGACTCCTCGTCTTGTCCAGTTTGTCGTGCTTTTTGCTCTGCTTCCATCCGGCTGTTCCATCATCGGGCTTTGGCTACGCGATTAGAGCGGCGACTTCCAGGCACTGAAGGGCAGCAGACAACCAGCTCACTTTATTTGTCCTCGATTCGCAGACGGGACCGTCCGCCTACCGGTCGGTCGTTTAGCGGAGTTTTTGAGCGCAGTCAGACCGGAGCGGAGGCTTGAGGACGCGTAGTTACCAGAGCGCCCCGGTCGCCGGGTTAAAGAGTGGGACGCAGGCACCCCGTAGAACCAGTGTGTAAAAGCAGGCTCTCTCTGGGTTTGGTCAACCTGGTCTCCTCGTCTCCCTAATTTAGGCTTGGGTAACTATCCTCAGGACACCTCTGCCTACGGACCAACGCGTCCTTCTCACAGTTATGGTCAGGATGAGCAGGGAAATAGTGCAGGTAGGTGTGAGTATTGCCTTCTACAACCACAAAAATTAGCAGATAATGTGCAACTGATAGTGTCATAAAGCTACAGTTATGTAAGACGTTTTTTTTTATTGTTGCTTAAGTCTTCCTTTTTGTGTGTACATACATATATTTAGTAAATTTTATATATATATAGTATATACACACATTCCGTTTTTTCTTCACAGTATACTAAAGTACAGCTATCTAGTGTGTTGGAGTACGAGCCAGTTGATTAAGATATGCCATTTTGTCGGATTAATTTAATTAAATGAGTCCTGTAAAAATTCTCATTGAGGCCTGGCTCTCACGAGGTATGAAAAAGCAATGGAAATGACCAAGTGCTCATGGATACGATTCTAAAGTCTAAAGTTTTTGTTTTTTTAATGCCAAATTTGTTTAGGGTAGAAGTCAAAAAGACAGTTTTAGGTGCAAGCAATCTTTCATGCCTGGTGAGAAAGCAGAGGTTTGCAGGAGGTCACGTCTCTTGCAATAGCTGTAGTTTATTATACAAATAAAATCAGCTTCTTCAAACTTGTCTGTGTCCTCTCTTTGCATTGCTTTGCTGGTAAAAGGATGATCTAATTGTCATGAATGTGTATGTTTCACCGTCCATTTTTGTTTTACATTGATTTTTTTTCCCCCCCTCCTAGTTCCCTCGTTTTTACGAGTTCTGCCGTTTTAGAACTCGTAAGTAAAGAGCACACTAAAGCTACGTCTTGGGTCTTCAGCAATCATCCAGTACGTAGGGTATCCATGTTTCTCATGCTCTGTGTTCTCCAAATACCTCTTCGCATTGCAGCTGAAGGAATAATTTTATGATGGTTGCTGTATGAAAATTACAATTCCGCCTACAATGTATGCACATTGTACTTCCACTCCTAAATTTAATTTCAGCATTGGTCAAGCCAGTAAACTAATCATAGATTATTTTCTAGCCTTGGAAAGGTTTTGGTGCTTGGCTCCAAATGTTTGATTTAATTATGAACAAATGCAAATCCTCCCAGCTTTTCAGTCAAATGTGCTTTTGTTTTGCATGACCTTTGAGTGACTTGCTGGGGGCGTGGGGAAATTAGAATGTCCGGCGTCGGCCTTGCTCAGTGAAGATTACAAACGCTTCCCGGCCCTTGTGATTCGGTGGTTTCCAGGGAGACGGTGCCATCCAGTGTCTGTTTCAAGAATGAGTGTGCGCTTATGGCCTCCTGATCTGCTCAACCTAAAAAGTTTTTTTTCTCATTTTTGTTTTTGTTTTATTTCTGTTGTGATGGCTCACACCAATTCACATCTCATGTTTATTTACATGTATTTGATTTGGTCATAATCAGTAGTGGTCTGTCCTAAATTATGTGGTGGGTTTGTTCGTAGGTTGTAAAAGTCCAGATTATGAACTAAATTGGTATCCCTGTAAAGGCCAATGCACACAGGATGTGAGCGTAGCAAGTGAGAATAATTTTTAATTTCTGAAACTCATTTTAAGTGAAGCAATCTCATCTGAAAATGTTCCGTTTGCACTAAATTGAAATAACAATTGGAGAACCTGTGACCAAAACCTGAATCTGGTGCATTGGTTTTAAAACATAAAATGAAAATGTATAGCACAGCACTGGTGAATCAGGATTTATGACTTCAGTCCTCATCTCTACGGACACGGTATCAGTAACACAACAACAAATGTTTTGCTATCAATAGGCTTCATCAGTGCCATCTTGTATTACTGATATCCCATCTTACTGTTCATTAAGATGAGAGTTCTCAGGAACAATTAGAGACATTTTGATTTCCCGAAATTGAATTGGAAGTGAACGGCCCTCAGACGCATCAGGTTTGCATTGTCCTTGGTGGCTGCGCAGAATGAATATTATCCAGATTGTTCGTTGATTCTCGCGTTCTTAAGTGCCCCCCCCTCCTCCCCTGGTTTCGCCGCAGGCTATGGGCAGGACCTGAGTGGGTTTGGGCAGAGCTTTGCAGACCCCAGCCAGCAGACCCCTTCGTATGGGGCCCCTACAGCACAGCCCTCCGCGGGACCCCAGACCACGGCCAGCAGCTTCGGTCGTGGACAGAACCACAACGTACAGGGCTTCCACCCGTACCGGCGCTGAGAGTCACCTACACCGGGACATAACATCCAAAAGTCAGGGAAATATCTATTCTGTTCACAAACAAAAAACTGGATTTCTGGTGTGATGATTAACTGAACACACACAAGTACACACACGTTCACACACACACAAATACAAACAAAATGCTCACATTACCATTGTTTTTTTGTTTTTTTTACACACACACACACACAGACTATACATGAGCAGACTTTTGAAGAACCTTAATTGCAAGAAAAGATCTTTTTGTGGACTTTTCCATGTGTTTTATGGAGGACTATTTATGAACTATTTTGCAATAGATTTTGACTGTCTGGTCAAACGTCAGCACAGATAAAATATGCTACATATAAAAATGACAACAGGGTCTCCAGTTTCTCTTCAGCTTTAATTCTAGGGAAAAAAGAACGAACTTCAGGTTTTTATTTTTCATTTTGTGATTATTTTTTTGTTTACTTCCTGAGCCTTTTCACCTTTGTTTTAAGATTTAAGTTTAAAAGTAGAAATATATATATATAAAATAATAATATATATATATATATGTAATACACTTAAACTGTGCAATTTTTTAAAAAGAGAATTTTGTACTATTAAATGTACGCTTTGCTTGTTTTTTTTTATTTAAAGATGTAGATTTCCCTCAGGTGGCTGTTTTAGTGCATTTTGCACTTACACAAAAAGAAAGGAAAATCCATTTCAAATAAAAAAAATGCAAAAGAAAAATCAGGTTTATTTTTCTCACTGCCCTGACTTCTCAATTTCCATCCAAACTCCACCCTTACAATGTGGATTTGACAGGTTGTGGTAAGGAGTACTTTGAACTATAAATCGAGACAAAATCTTTGCTGAATTATTTGTAGTGAATGTTGCAATGGTTGAACAATGGACAAGTGACAGTCATTATTTCCCAATTGAACATAATACAAAATTGAAAAGTTAAAACAAGACATTCTGAATTGCACCACTGTACTCTTTAAACCCCCATGAACAGTGTTGTCATATTAGACCACTGGCACTCCCTTGTGTCTTAAATGTGTAATGCTGGTTGTAAACATTGAATACATATATGCTCTAGCATTGTTCAATGCGTACTTTTAAAATCTATTTAATTATTTTCTTTATTACTTTATGCCATGAGCTAAGAATTCCTAGAGAAATAATGCTATACTCAGTGGTCTTTCATTAATCTGATTACCACCTATCAGATACCACGTTTGCTGTATTTGTCATATGGGGCTGATATTTTTGACCACTTTTCTGACTTAAACCCAGCCTTGATTTGTAGCTAATGGAATGTATTTCTGTATTCATGTAATGTATTTCTTGGTTCCACTAAATATAAATGTTTACCACTGTAAATGTTTGAATGAGCTAAGATGAAAAGCTAACTTTCTACCGGTATATGTGGCCAAAAGTGGTCAGAACTGAACACGTGACCGTAAAAATACGGGTCTTCAGAAAAATGGAACCCATTCCCATTCCATTCCCTTAGAACATCTCTACTGGATAGCCTTTGGTATGATTTTCCTGGTGAGCTCAATAAACATCAGGTTGCATCCAACCCACTACAATGCATAGTTTTCCCACTTCATTTTCTTGTTACGTGATACGTTTCTGTTCAGGTTCGGCCATCTACCAAATAATATTTGCTCTTGGACTGAGAGAAAGGTCCACTGTTTTGCACATTTACCTTAAGAATGTTCTGTGTTGTTTTCTCCCTCAAAAACATCTGGATACTCTGATGTGAGACTAAAGTGTTCCAGGAAGACGGCTTTGTCCACAAAACTGCTTCAATTGAAATGATCTCATTCATTTTGAAATAATCTCTGGAGGTGATTTCTTGTCTGTTGGCAAAAAACTAAAATTGCTCTTGCACCCTCTTCATACAATATTTGTTATAACACTGGATTGCATTGTAAAAAAAAAAAAAAAAAAAAGTCACTTTATTGAAGAACTAAAATACATGTTCCTAACGTCATTGGGTATTCACGTTGTAAAGCAGCACAAAAATATCAATTTCCTTCCAAAAGAATGTCGCTCAGACATTAGCACCATGACATTAGCCTTGAAAATGATGAGTGTTGAATGGACACTTGATTCCAAACTCCTACAATAAGTCAGTCTTTTCTGCTTTCCATACAATATGCCTTCTAAGCATGAACAGTATTCATTACATTGTAACGCTGATTGCATCCTATACCAGTTGTGTTAGTATACAGTTAGATCCTTTAGAAAACGAAAAATTCCTTAACATATATAGTATAGTTAAGGGCACTCTTTCAAATTCTGTCAGGAACCTGCAGTTCCATCCTCCAACACCAAGAGGTCGATGGAGGACTTTCTGAAGCTAGTTGTTAAGCAATCAATGCATTGCAATCAAGTAATCATTCAATTACCACAAATGAGGTGCGTATTGCAGTGTGGTAGACTAGTCAGCAGTTGGCACTGCACACACCCGTAATCCTACTGATTGATTTGTAAGTAGGCTATTGCTTTCAATTGTGAAAATATGTCTGTTGACACTTCTGTAGGACATACCATGTCCGTCCTGGAGCAAAGAAACTGATATGTTGAATTGAGTGGGTGGATATTTTTAAACAGCACAAACTTATAAAAACAATTAAAAGCTAAAGGATAATGCTAAAGGCAAAATACCAATACAAAGAACAACCAACACTCAGACTGGCACTTAATTGTATAATTGGTCATGTTCATTTGAGTAATTGCCACTAATTACAGAAAATAGTGCCTACAGCTATGCCCTAAGGATCAGAAAGGAACTGCAGCTTCTTGGGAGATGTGGTGAAAAACAAATAAGTATAGTATAGTTTAATTAGTGCCTACATGATTTGCAAATATAATTTTCACACACAGGAGAAAACAATGAACAATGAACTTTTTTAACGAGGCTTAGATCGCATGACGATGGTAAAGAAGCCACAAAGGGAATTCAAATTAGCCTGTGATCATTGTTATTAAAACATTCTGTTTTTTGATGTGTATGTTACTATAGTAAATATAGGGAACAAAATATTTTCCATTTGTCATCCATTACCAAGAGAAAAGGCATAGAACCCTCAGAAGAAACAAGACAAAGGGTTGTTGACCTTCACAATTCAGGAGATGGTTACAAACAAATAAGTAAAACAGTAAAGATGCCACTTTTCACTATTATGCCAATATTAAAGAACTTTAAAATCACTGGAACCGTGGTAAACCTGCCTGGCAGAGCATCTTGCCTTCATGTACAGTCTTTTGCCCTCACTGGTTAACACTTTGTTGAGGCAGATGAAATTTAATGTAATGTAATGTACACAACTTTTTTGCATCTTGGGGACACAAACCTCCCAAAATCTACCATCAGATGCCACTTCCATACTAATATGCTTTTTGGAAGGGTTGCTATAGAAAATACTATTGAGGAGGACAAAATCAACAAAAATAAGTCTCTGGGGTTTGCTAAACAGCATTGGAACCAGGTGTTATGGTCAGATGAGACATGGTCATCCATGGGTTGGCATCGAAGAAGGACACTTATGTTGAAAGGAACGTCATACCTATGGTGAAACATGGTGGTGGATCTTTGATGGTATAGGTTTGTTTTGCACCCACTGGTCCTGGGGTTCTTGTTAAGGTCAATGGAATCATGATCTCCAGCAAGTACTAAGAGATTTTGGTACAAGACAAGATCTACTTTCCCAGTTACTGTGTGTGGGTATGTGCACATGCCTGTGGCTGCTCCTGTTTGAGGAGAGTCATATTATTTGGTAGGATTGACTTCTAAGATATGAATCCTGAATGATAGGAAGAGAACACCATTTTCTGAAATAAGTTTGGCTATCTTATTTTTTTGTCTTGGTTTTGAATTCAACAGCAAGATTGCAGGGCAGAACTGCCATTTTTTAACAGTTGGTCTGATGTTGTGCACTTCATCGTCAACCTCATTTACAAGATTTAGTTCTACTTTATCATTTGAATTATAAGTGACGCAAAGAGCTTCTTTCAGTTTTTTGAATGAGGGCTAGTTTGCAGATGTGTTTAGTATTTTCTAAATGTAAAAAAATCGATTAAATAAAAATGTACCACCAGATATTTACTGGTTTATTTTCATACATTTATTTTGTATTTTGCATTTTGTAATGAGATATTTGGTGTGTATTTGCCCATCCCTGCTTACAGTTCGGTCCTCTAGTACGAGCAAGCTCGCTTTACCCAGCAGTCAGTAACGCTAATGGGTCCACCTGATTACGGTGGTGGAGATATCGCCTACTGGCCACAAGTGGAACATTTCTATATGCATTTACGACACTGACGGAAACTGAAACCACGCGATATTAAGAAGAACGAGAATTGTGACGTCCTTTTCCGGGAAGATCTAGCAAGATGGTGGGTAGAATCATGTCGGGCAGCTATGATTTCGAGACAATCTATATCCATCATGCTTAATGAAACTTCATTCATGCCATCTTAACAGCACGATACAATTTTTAACATGCATATAATGTAATAAAGGAGTATTTTGTATTTTTCTGAACTCAAAATAGCTGTGAGGCTAGCGTTTGCTAATCCAGGGCCACTGTCAGTCGACCGGCTAGCAAACATCTATCTAACACACTACTGGAAAAATTTTATTTTCTAATAAACCTTACACTGAAAATATAATTACACATGGAGACTAATAGTGTTGTCTGATTAATGTAAACACTCGGTTTAATCGTTTGTTCTCATTCTAACTACGCAAAGTAGTTCGCGAACTAGCTAGCTGGGTTTCGAGACTTGAGACTCGAGAAACTGGCAGTATGTCTCAGATTGATTCCTTGTACTGATGTATATTTAGTAATATTTATTATTCCGTATCTGTTGCTTCAGGCGGACGTTGAGCAGAAGAAGAAGCGTACCTTCAGGAAGTTTACCTACAGAGGCGTGGATTTGGACCAGCTTCTGGACATGTCCTAGTGAGTAACGTTACCCCCTTTCTCGTGCCGATCCAGACTTGTCAGTAAAGGCCGCTGTGCATTATATATGTTGTAAATGGTCTAATTCAGTGAGTCCCAAACACGGTTCTGGGGACCCAATATGGGCAGAATTCTTTTTTTTCTCTTTATCAATTAAAACGTAGGTCCAAAAAATATTTTTCCCCATAAAATGATTTTAAAACGATGCAGATTTCGGGTGTTGTCATTTGCTCTGTCATTGAATTTGTCATTTCTACAAATGGTTTGGTTCACACAACAATTAGGCCCCTACCGATTTCACCCGTGTGTCTATAATTGAATCCATTAAAAAAGGCAACAACTTTCTGAAGGAATCATGTCTTGCAGTGCATTACAAAAATGAGAGCATTGGTTGATCTGATTAAAAGTCCTGTGATGTGATGTGAACATGGGGACCTTTATTCGTGGTATGCATAGCTATTTCTGACATGGCCTTAGGAGAGTAACTCGTGCTTTAGTAGAAATGAAAGGTTTCTTCATAATTGTATCTTTCTGATTTTACCCCGTTTTTCTCCCAATTTGGTGGCCAATTACTCGCTGTGCTGTTCAATCCCCCTTCCCTCATAGTTCGCTGCCATAGTCCTGTGATGCCAGTGACCAGGGCGAAGCGCTGCCTCCTCCAAGACAGCACTCGTCATGCCGTCAACTGTAATTCCGGTACCCCAGAACCACTCCTGTGCGCAGCAAACTGTGTGTCGGCTTCCCTCACCCCTCCCTGGGGTGGACAGCCAATTGCCGCCCCGATGGCAGTCAAAGCCGATTCTGGCGCGACGGGGAATCGAACCCCGGTTGCCCTGGCCAGCGTCGGACGTTGAAACCACTAGACCATGCGGGAGTCCCCCAAATGAAAGGTTTCTAATTAAGAACAATGAAACACTAATTAAAATTCAGATGTTGCAATCATGGGTGGAACGAAAACCAGTTTACAGTGGGTCCCCAGGACCAGGTTTAGGAACCACTGTCCTAGGTGGACACGATGGAGCTTTTTGTGGTCGAGCACCTGTATTGAACGGTGTTCAGTTTGGGGACTTTTGGGAAAATGTTACTGAGTGCCATGGGAAGTTTGAAGGTGCTAATGTAACATGTTTTGTATATTTAACTCAAACCAGTTGCATATTATTGACCACAACTAGCATAAAAGTGTTGATGGGCTGTTGGGTGACATGACAGCACTGGGTGTCACTACCAAGGATGGAGGGTTTCAGTCAGAAGGGTCATTCCTGTCATCACGGAAGAAGGGCCACACTGGTGGCTCAGGCATCCGCAGTCTTCCTGCAGCCACTATGAATGAATTGTTCCCCAGCACAATGACCACGCAACTTAAATAAATTTTTAAGGAATGTCAGAAGGGGCTGTCTGTTTGCAGCATGGGATTCAGATTAAAAGAGGATTGTGGCAGTGGATTTTCTTTTCCTTTTTTTCTAAAATTTGTTGCATTTTTTCCCCCTGTTTTTCTTCCCCCAATTTAGTAGCCAAATCAACCCTCTATTTATTTTGATTCGCCCTCCCCTCACAAGCCCGCCGCCCGTCCTCTGGGTCAAGCTAATATCCCAAGGCCGGCAATGATCTGCCTCCTCCAAGATGGAAGTTTGCCCCCTGTTCTTTAGGAGTGCCCTACTGCTCTTTGACGATCTCGTGCCAATTGTCCCTTCCCCCACCTCCTGGGGCGGACTGCCAAAATGTGCCAGTGGATATTAACTCAATGCTCTTCTCTTCCCCTCCACCAGTGAGCAGCTGATGCAGCTGTACTGTGCCCGCCAGCGCCGAAGGCTGAACCGAGGCCTGCGCCGGAAGCAGCAGTCGCTCCTCAAACGTCTGCGCAAGGCCAAGAAAGAGGCACCCCCCATGGAGAAGCCTGAAGTGGTGAAGACTCACCTGAGAGACATGGTCATCCTGCCTGAGATGGTGGGCTCCATGGTCGGCGTGTACAATGGAAAGACTTTCAACCAGGTGGAAATCAAGGTGAGAAATCGAGGCATTCTCAGTCTGAACCAGGGCGTTTGTGAATGCCCCCAAACACACATCATGTACTCGTTCATATTTTAAGCTCCCCCGTTACCTGCTAGTCTGTTCTAGAATTGTTGTTCGCTTATGTTGTAAAGGTACGAAAAGTTCAAAATGTCCTGTGTCTAACTGTTCATATCAGAGTGAGGTGTGGTTCGCACTGCTTGCAGGTTTCTGTGTCATAATGTTGTTGTCTCATTTGTCAGAAAAGGGGAATGGATGAACTAATATGGCCTTGTTCCTTTTCAGCCTGAAATGATTGGCCACTACCTTGGAGAGTTCTCCATCACTTACAAGCCTGTGAAGCACGGTCGCCCAGGTATTGGGGCCACCCATTCTTCTCGCTTCATTCCACTGAAGTAGTGCGGTTTGTGGGTGTAAATAAACTGATTTGAAACACAGTACGCTGTCTTGTTGCTTTCTCTGTGTGTTGTTCATATTACTAAGCACGGTCTCTTGCACCATTCATCAACCATTACTTTGTCTTCTGTATTTTAATGCAGAGTGCTTTGACAGCGCTTGAATCCCCCCCACCAAGTCTTATTTAAGAAATGGGAATAAAAATGGATAAACATCATCTTAGTAAGTATTGATCAAACCCACCGACAGAGTGGGGAATCTGTGTTCTACAGCTTATGCCATACCAGAGTCATTTGAACTTTTTGCAAAAGTTACTGGAACCTGGAACCGACTGGAGCCTCTGCAGCACTGGATCCAGAAATCCCATTGCAGGGATTCTTATTGGCCTTTAATTTAGAGTTGTCAATCGATTGACTGCATACCTCGAATGCGAACTATTCTTCTGGGGTGGTTTGATTACTGGCACTATTTTACTTAAACATGAGTTGAGGAAATTGTTTTATTTTGGGTGAAATTTATATGCTCATGCATGCAACAGCAGTGTCCAGGATTTTAATGTTCTCTGATCAGAATCCAGCTTGCTATTTTCAGTTACGATGCACATGGATGGGAACTTTAATGATTAACTTGTGTATTGTGAAGGTGGACAACGCTGGTCTTGGGGAGAGCTGCAGAGTATGTTGGTTTTGGTTTTAGTCTTAAAATTCGCAACCAATGTTGACCCAAGAAACCATGTGAGGTGTGTCAACAAACTGCTTGAACTGCGTAATTTAGTGCTGAGTAACAACAATAAGACCGTATACCCTGCGGCGACCCCAGACGTGAATGTCTCACCTCAACTCTCCATTGGCTACTTATTTCACCCCCATCAGATTAAAACCTTAGTGTTGGCTTATTGGGACAGTCATAGGAACACTCCACCTTTACCTGTGAGCCTTTTCCAGACCCTACTCCCCAGCAAGCTCACTGTGCTTCCAGTGAATTTGTATCGCTCTGTCCCCTCTTCTCCCCATGGTGATGTAATGAGCTGCTTGGACCAGTCAGGACTGCAGTCTCACTAGGACATGTCCAGAAGCTGTTGGACAGTATTGATAGTTCTGGCGTTGACACTTTTCCTTAATACAGTATTGGTAAATTAACCAAAGAAAAGGATTTCAGAGAAGATGGCACTTTTGAAAGTAGGTTGCTGGGAAACAGGCATGTTTAGAATTTCCACTAGTAAATGAGGAAATACATTTTAAAATAGTTTTAACAAATAAAATACTGGCCTGCATGTTTCAGTTTATGACGAGGAAGGAACTCTAGCTGCATATGGTACCATAACATGCCCACGTATGGGATTGGGTGGCTATAAAGCAGTATGAGGGTACAGTATGTAATTATTTTGTATAAAAAGTATTAAGAATAAGCATAACAAACGCACCTAATCAGACATTAACTTTCAAACCAATAGCCATACGTGTTCCTAACGGATACAAATGGGCTTGACATTTTTCAAATGAAGACTCATTTAAATAAGTTTTAGAATAAGTTTAGATATTTTTAAAAGGCTTCATCCATTGAAAATATCATTTTTTCCCGACACTAACACAACTGTTATGGGTATTGGAAATGTGAGGTTTTAGCATCTGACTAGCGTTGACCGAAACATGTGAACTGTCGTATGTATGCATTTCATTTCAAATGTTCACATAATTTTTTATTCCCAGTATCAGGTACAAGTGTACGCAATCAAAATCATAGCTGCGTTGGTAAAAACGTTTTTATATCTACGGAACAGCTTTCAAGTAGATATTAGAGCAGCCTGTTTGTGTCCTCTTTTAAAACCCTTTTAAAAACACACTTTTACAGATTTGCTTTTACAACCTTTTAACCTTTGTTTTTATTTTAATTCTTGTTTGTTTTATGCTCTGTCAATTTTTTTGTCTTTTATTTTAATCACTTTTTGTGAAGCACTTTGTGCTGTATTGCTGCAAAGGTGCTATATAAAAATAAGAAATAACAAAATATTTCTGCGCGTTTATTCGCAACTCCACGGCCACGGTTTCCTGTGCAGCAAGCCTTGTTTAGCACCGATATCTATGTTGTTTCGCACGGCAGAAATCTCTCCCGGGTTAAAGGTTCCTGCTTGGTCGGGCTTTTCCCTGCCCTGTTTCCGTGATCGCTTTATTGACTCTTCCTGTCTATATTCACAGGCCATGGACGCAATCTTTAAAAATTGTTATTTTTGATATCAGTAGATTGCGGATTTAGGAAACCGGTGAGAGCGTTTAAAAAAGGACTGGACCTGGATCTGTAAGTACCGGTTGTACGTGTATGTCGGCTGGCTTGGTAGCTCGGCTAGCACGACTGCAGCTAACATTGCACTGAAGCCACTTCTAGCCACAGCAAGCTAAGGCACCGTAGCGAAGGACCGACAATGACTTAACATTCGCTGCCTAGCTATAGCTACACCTATGTTGGAAATGAATGGGATTTTTACGTACAGTGGTTTTCCAACATGTAGCTAGACTGCTGGCCAGCGGTTCAGTTTGATAACGGTAAACCGTGTAGCTGCAAGACAATGTTGGTAGCTAGCTAGTATGACTTTGTTTCGCATTAAGCTAGGGTGTTAGCGAGTTAAATAGCTGCCCGTCTACGTACTAAGCTAAGTTACCCAGTTGGCTCACCACCTAGCTAAGTAGCTAGCTACCACATTAACTAGCTAGTGTCGTTGGCAGCTGGGGTAAGCGAGTTTGTCATCGGAACCAACCATGGACCTAGCTAGCTAGGTAGCCTAGCATTCTGTTCGTTAGTACCCTGAGCGACCTGGGTAGCTACCTGCTAGCTAAACAACTAGCTAACGGCAACTAGCGCTAGCTGAAAAATGATCTAACTTCCAAACGGATTTCATTAGTCTACTCGCTAGTATTGTACGTATAAATTAATTCATGAACATAACTGAATTTAAAAATATATATTGTTCATCGTTTAACGACAGTCCCAAGTGATTTCATTTTAGCACCACATTAGCTAACACCACTAGCTAGGTGTCGGGGTGCAATCACATTTCCATTCACGAATAGCAATTTTATTCTATGGACTGTGGACTGTGTCAATGACGGGAATCGTTACTCGTTTAGCCAGTTGATGGTTATTGTATCGAGGCCAGCTTCGTTTCTTTTATGTTTCATTTTAAGCTACTGAAATTTGATTAGCTGTCTTGGACTCATCCTTTTTGTAGACCTCACAAAATAATGTAATTGAAGAAAGACCTAGCTAGCTGTGCATTGTGTATATGTTCGGTAAAAAGTGGCTTCACCCAGCCCCAACACACAAGAGAGAACAAACGACGCCTTCCAGAGGAACGATAAGGCTGCTATTGTTGTAAATAACGCTAGCCAGCGCTATATGTTCTGATATGACAAGCAAAACAATGTAACGTTATCTATTAATCGGTGATGTAACGCATAATAAACTGGCACTGTTCTTAAATCGAGTTAGAATCTAGTTGCGGATTGGTAGGAGTGAAGGTTAGGTTTGTTTAGCCTAAATTCTAGGTACAGGCAACGTGAAAATGTCGATTTCTACCTTATTTTATGTCCTTAAGTCCTATGTCTTAAGTAAAACACCCCTGAGATGACTATCTTTGTAACTAATTATTGATGAACATTGTCAAAACTACCGTTTTCTCAAAGCCCTGATCTGAGGATCGAAACAATTTGATTGTTTTGTTTGACAAAATGATATGTTTTGTTTGACAAAATGATATGTGTAACTCTGGGTGTAACCATGTCCTTGTTGCTGTCCCAATGCAGATGCGTCTCAGATGGCCAGGGATTTAACCTGTCAAGTTTATTCACGTAAAAGAAGAAAAAACCCCAAGAAATCCTTGCTGTGTTTGGTTCCATTGTCCGTGGCGTTAATACGATTCATTTAGAATTCCTTTTGTTTCAGCGCATACTATGAATTAAAGCAAAAATGCTTTGGCTACTTAAACTTCACTATTAATACCAGCCTGTTGTTGTTATTATTATTATTATTATTATTATTATTATTATTATTATTATTATTAACAACAACAACAACAACAACAACATAATAATAATAACAATAATAATACATTTAACAAAAAATAAAGTTCCGAGACCGTAAATCTTAGAGAAGAATCGCATAGGTTAGCCTATTAGAATGATACGAAATTGATTTAAAGACACGAACAGAGGAAACATGTCAATGTACGAATGTTGAATGTACAAGTATCTAATCCCTAGAACAAAAAACACTTCATTTGCTAATGTAGTATTGTGCAGTTTTATTAAGTTAAATCAATCTGGCATTTAGCTGCTTGTGTTGCCCCATAATTTAAAAAATAGATTATGTATGTACATTTGAGCCAGGGCAATTTTTGAAGGGAAAATAAATTCTGCTAGAAATGTCCACAAAAAACATCCGCTTCAACCAGATCATAGCCTTTGTATACAGATACACACCTAAGAATAATTGACAGTGGCATGAATATAAAACTACTGCTTCGAGTCTGTCTTTTGAGACTACCCTAATGTCAGCTCATTTGTATTTGTTATTTTATACGTATTATATTAGACCTGTAAGCATACCGTTTTTTGTAATACTTCAAATTATAATCCAAACCTGATTGTAGATTAGTTAGATTGTAACTTGGTGAAATTAATTGAACTGCCATTTGGTAATGTAAAGAAGACTGCCTGCTTTGTCATTCTCAGAGCCATTCTCTTACCCTGAGCAATATTACAAATGCAGATTGATGTCATTGATATCATAATGCGTCACATTCATTCATTCATGTCATGTCATGTACAATTCAAATTGTAGGTAAATGAGTCAAATCTGTTAGCTTGCCAGATGAACCTCCTCATCAACAGTAATCCAAATGCTTTTTAAACTGGAAATCAAATCACATGTACTTTGAGTTTAGGCTGTTCCTTGTCATTTCCGTTTCATTTCCCCCAAATAAAATGGACCAGAATAAACCAGTGACTTCGGAATATTCAGATGTACCCTTCCTGATTATTAATACTGTCGGTCTGCCGGATAAATTGTAACTGCTCTCTCGTGTAAGACACACTACTGTTATTATTAATGTAGTACTACAGTGATAACAGTATTGACGTTTGATTTTCCTGTGGAATAATTGTTCTAGTAGTATCCGTCTATGAATAGCCCTGCCTGAATGGATCGGATATATTCATGCAGTATGTTTTTTTTTTTTCTCCCCTCCTCTGAATAAGGTCAGATGAGGACAGGATCTGAATGAGTCTGGATGCAGTAATGGAATATTGGGCCAACGCAGGGGCCTTTTGTTTTGCGCCATGGCGTTTCAATATTAAGTTAGCCCCAAGAAATCTGGTGAATGTTTTCTTTGCTTCTTATAATAGTGTCGTAGGTTGCCCTGCGAAATTTCTTCTCAACTTATTGCACCCTGGAAATGTAGAGACGGAGCAGGACATTCCTCACGTTTGTGATATGTTCTTGTTGAGACGCCAGGGCTTTTGTGGCGTAGTATAGCTGCGAGTTACACAGAAGGAGTGAGACGTGTGCTGGAGGAGGCTCATCCACACGAGAGATGCTCCGGTGCTGGAACTCTGTGAAGCGGTCCAGAGGAGAATTTCGTCATGAACCTGCCCATCTCTTCCGTAGAACTGCCTGTGGCTTGTTTTCCTGGAAAGTCTTGTGCTTTACAGAGGTTTTGTGGGCAGGCTTTGTTGGCATCTGGACTCTGTTGTTGGTTTAGGTGTTACTTGGGGTGGGAATCGACCTTCTTGTATGTAGAGCGGTTGTAAAATTTTTCTGTTTACATTTTTGCTACATTTTTGTATTTGTAGTAACACTGAGCCTCTTCAAAAATTATATTGTGACTGTATGTAGTAACATAGCTATTTTCTGAATGTTTTGTTAATGTCATTTTGGGGTCTTTGAAGTACTTTCAAAACTTGTATTTTGCAGACCTATAGCAACGACTACATTGGACCAAAATGTGTGAAGTCTTGTCAGGAGAGAAATTGATTGTTGTTAAATGTGTTTGTTGAACATTTAAACTAGTACATGCATTATTTTGGTAAAATGTTTTTAAAAATGTTTTTAAATAATTTTGTTGTGGAGAAGGCCAGGGATTTCATCTCCACATTTTGCTTGGCACACTGTGAAAATTAGCATAAGATGTCTTCGAACAACAGACCATTGATATTTATTCTTTTGTACCTGCTTTTTAGGTTGCCAAATCTGGTTGAGGCTTGTTGGCCGGTTAATGCATAGAGTAAAGAAGGTCAAACTTGAAGACGAAACCGAAGGTAGTTGGAAAAGGTATGATGTCATGTACTCTGGGGTGGGTGGGGTGGGGGGGGGGGGAATGGTGGGAAAAAAATCCCAGGCCATTTGTGGGGAAAGGTCATTACAAAGCGAGTAACAAAAGCTTGGTAGCATTGGATTGAAGGGGTGATTGGGCCATCTCTCAATTTATTTATTTTTATTTACTTTTAATTAAAAAATATATTTTGTTTCAGATTTTCTCCCAATTTAGTAGCCAATTTTTCATGTAAATCCCTCCCTCATATTGTGAGTTCGCTGCTGTAGCCCTGAGACCGGCAGTGACAAAGGCAAAGTACCGCCTCCTCCGAGCCAGCACTCGCCAAGCCATCGACTTTAACTCCGGTACTCCAGAGCCACTACTGTATGCAGTGAACTCATGTCCTCCCTGGGGCGGACAGCCAACTGCCGCCCCTAATGACAATCCCGGCTAGAGCCGACACTGGCGTGAAATCACTCTTTGAATGTGTAACCGCTAGACCACCCGGCAGGCCGGCCATCTCTCTTTTGAATGTGTAGAATTCGGCGGTGCGGTGGTAACGTTCGGCGGTGTGCATTCAGTTTTACAGCTGTCAGGATGACCGCGGTGGACGAGCTCTCGGACAGCACGGAGGTGGTGGAGATGGAGGATGTCCCCTCCCAGTTCTTTGTGGAGAAGCACTCTTGGGATGGCCTGCGTGACATCATCCACAGCAGCCGCAAGTACTCTGGAATGATGGTCAACAAGGCGCCCCACGACTTCCAGTTTGTGCAGAAGCAGGATGAGTCAGGACCCCACTCCCACCGACTGTACTACCTCGGTGAGCTCACCTTTTTATTCTTTTCTTTTTTCCCCCTTTTGAAATAAAGATAACTCATGGTCATCAACATCCTCTTTTTATTTGCCTCATGGTCGCGCTACTGGCCTTCGTGTGCTTTTAGCATCGCTGTTGCAGCACGTTGGTCGAATTTCTCAGGCTCTGCAGTGCAATTTTAAACGACTCCACCAATGAAATACCATGAACATTAAATCATTAAATCTACAGAATGTGTTACCAGTCAACTTGTCCTGCAGTGGATAGTCTTGCATTCAACCCAAGATAATAGCATGCTGTGTTTCACAGTAACACTTAAGGTCATTAGAGGTGACCTATGAGTAATAAGGATACATGTTTAAAAAAAACCTCATGTCCCAATTTGAGTTTTATAGATGAATAGAATGCATTATCCATTGTGTACTGTTAATGTTTCATGCCTCTGTGACTAATACAGTTTATTTAAAACTCCACGTGGCTAGAACTCTAATGTAATATGTCTAATGTAATATTAGTTTAACATTTTCTGAAAAGTTGTTTTTTGGACATACAAGGGGCTTTTTACTATCCTGACACACACACACACACACACACACACACACACACACACACACACATACATATATATATATATGTATATGTATATATATATGTATGTATGTGTGTATATATACAGGCAACTGCTAAAATAAAGGAAATGCCAACATGAAGTCACTTTATAGGCCGTTGGGCCACTATAAGCCACCAGAAAAGCTTCAATGTGCCTTGACATAGATTCTACAAGTGTCTGGAACTCTACTGGAGGGAGGCAATGCCATTATCCCAGCCCAAATTCCAACATTTGGTGTTTTGTTGATGGTGGTAGAAAACGCTGTCTCAGGTGCTCCTCCAGAATCTCGCGTGCATGCGTGAGACAGACAGATTTATACAAATTCAATTTTCTACCATTGGTATTTATATTTATTGTACTTTGTGTACTTGTAAAAGTTCATCTTTTGGGATCCGGTGAAGGGAGAGCCAGAGGATGTGCCCTCACTCCAAAAGCAAACATGAAAGCATTGTCAGAAAAAGTTTGGTTGTCTCGAGCATTGTGTTGAGGGACATTCAGGTTCATGAAAGGTCTCACTTTAATTGTTTCCTTTTGCATTGTGTCCAATCAGGAATGCCCTATGGAAGCAGGGAAAACTCACTACTTTACTCCGAAATTCCCAAGAAGATTCGGAAAGAGTCCCTCCTGGTGCTATCCTGGAAACAGATGCTGGATCATTTTCAGGTGAGTCTCCCCTTCCTCCTCCAGTGGTGCTCACGTCTGCGAAGGTGCTGTTTCACCTTCGACTCCCAAACGTGGCTACGCCAGCAAGTGAAAGCATGAAACTCCACTGTTCTATGTCAGGATCTTAACTTCATTCTATCCAACATGTGTTGCCCTGGTGCTTTGATCCCAGTGAATTGAGAGCTTAGACAATATTGTGACCGTTGATTCTTTCAACAAACAAGAGCTTAAAAATGTTTGAAAATATGGTACAGTAGTTTGCCAGTGTAATATGCTCTAGCCTTGAATAGTGGCTTTTGTTGTATCTTACAGTTGCACAGACAAAGGACAGTATCTTCTAAAGCATTGATTTCCTCTACTGAAGTAGACACACACGACTGGCTTCAAATATTTCCTGTTATCCGAGCCGGTTAAGTCTTCCTAACCTGACGGACGGAAGCGGCCAGGCTCGATTGGAGGAACTGGTCTTTTTTGGGGTGAATTGGCACTGCCGAGATGCCCTTCATAGAAGGAACGGTTTATTTCCCCCCTCCAGGCCACGCCCCACCACGGGGTCTACTCCAGGGAGGAGGAGCTCCTGAGAGAGAGGAAGCGTTTGGGAGTCTTCGGCATCACATCATACGACTACCACGCCCACAGCGGCCTTTTCCTGTTCCAGGCCAGCAACAGCCTCTTCTACTGCCGCGACGGCGGCCACAACGGCTTCATTGTGAGTGTGCGAAGCGAACACGACCCTGGCGGGTCCGCTCGATTTGTCCTGTCCGTCCCAGTCGGTGGTCCAGCTCGGTAGGCTCTCCATTTCTGAAAGCTTTTGTGCTGTTTAGCAGACCTCCCCGATGAAGCCAGTGGAAATCAAGACTCAGTGCTCAGGGACTCGCATGGACCCCAAGATCAGCCCCGGGGACGCCAGCTTCATCGCCTTCATCAACAACAACGACCTGTGGGTGGCGAGCATCGAGTCGGGGGAGGAGCGGAGACTCACCTTCTGTCACAAAGGTTGGAGAGCGGCGCTCATTAAAGATGGTCTGATCGAGGGGCCTCCCGGGTGGCGTAGCGGCAAGACCATTCGACGCTGCCCACCGCTACCGGGGTTCAATTACACCCAGGTCGCGCCAGTTCGGCTCTGGCAGGGAGTGCCACCAGGGGGCGGCAGTTGGCTGTCCGCTTGAGGGTGGGGGTTGGGGGGAAGCCGATATTAGCTCGCTGCATATATGAGTGGTTCTGTGTGTTGCGCTGACCGTGGCGGGTGCTGGCTCGGAGGAGGCGGTACAGCTCCCACTACCGGTCTCAGGACTACGGCAGCGACCTCTCATACGAGGGTGGAGGGGGTATAATTGACATGAAAAAGAGAGGGTATAATTGGCTATTAAAAACGGGAGAAAAATGGGGAATAAAAGCATAAACAGACAAAACAACAAAAAAAATGGTCTAATTGTGATTCATTTAAACTCTCAAACTTTGACTGCCGCAGTGTTGATTTGATATCGCATTTAATTGAAATAAGATATCATGGTATGTTATGTACACTCATTTGGAGTGAAAAAAGATGCACATTAATATTTCTGAAAGGAATCACACATTTTTGAAAACTCTGCAGGCCTTTATTCTTTTGTTGCGTTTCATGCCCTCTCTCTTTCTTCACCGCAGGTTTAAATAATGTGAAGGATGACCCAAAGTCTGCCGGCGTAGCCACGTTTGTGATCCAGGAGGAGTTTGATCGGTTTACAGGCTACTGGTGGTCCCCGGCTGCCCCGGAAGGTGAGAGCAGCATCTGTCAGGTGTGAGATGGGGTTATCAGTTCAGAGCAAGCGCAGAGTTCTAAATCTCTGTGTTGTGTTCATTTAACAAATGGGTAGGTTACTGTATACCTCTTCACCCACCTCCACAGATGGGTGGTGCCTATTGACTTTGTGTGATTGCTGTGTTTGTTTGAGCGTGACTATTAAAAAAACAAAACAATGGATAGATTTTTATGAGCTGATTATCTTAAGAGTGATGAAGGTGTGTACTCTTGATACGCTTTGAAAAAGCAGTTATTAAAATGATTCGGACCGTGATTTGTGGTGGATTTAGTTGATATCTGAAAGGTTTTTGCTGAGTGCTTCTCTCCATCTCTGTCAGACTCTGATGGAGGGAAGACTCTGCAGTTGTTATATGAAGAGGTGGATGAGTCTGAGGTGGAGATCATTCACGTGCCATCTCCGTCTTTGGAGGAGCGTAAGGCCGACGCGTACAGATACCCCCGCACAGGTGAGTCCTCTCTCACTCCTCGTCTGTCCAGCTGCGAAGTGTACCAATGTGGCTAGGCATAAACCAATGGGTAAATAGTCAACAAGTGAAAGCGTGAAACTCCACTGTTCTATGTCAGGATCTTAACTTAATTCTCTCTGGCCCAAACTCTTAACTCCTAAAGCTTTTAAGCAACGTTCGCCAAACATCCAACTTGTCCACATGTCCAGTTGTGCACAGTGTCCAGCTTGGGTAGCGTTGGATCATTTCTCTGTTGTCTGATCATTGTCAGCTAACAGTGCAATCTGTCATTGTGTAGCTACCTGGACTGCTAGCTAGAAAGTTGTTATATATACGCTCAGTGTTCCCACCTTCACTCACATACACACGTGTGTGAGTGTGTGTGTGTGTGAGTGAGAGTGTGAAAGAAAGATGACCAGAAAGCGCATGGCTTGGAGTGGTTTATTCCACTTGTACTGTGGCTACGTGGCACAAAAAAATATATAAAGAAGCGAAAAGTATTAAACATTCAAACTGTTATCAAGTACAAATGATCATATTTTCCCACGCGTAAATCTGCCAAGGCTACAGTGCAGAAGGTCTGCCGGCTCTGTTGCCTAGACAACAGAGACGCTCAGTGTTCCATTCAGCCGGCTGTCACTCATTTCTCAGCTATTTGGCTTCATTACATGGTAGCAACAATAGCCAGCTGACACAAAATGACTAGAGGGCCATCGAGCTTAACTACAACTACAGTATGAGTTCTTGGCTTGGTAAAAAGTTATTATTAATATGAAAAGAAACGGATGAACATTCCTGGGGTATTCCCGGTCAAAATAAGGGACAGCAATGTAAAATTCTCTAGATATGAATAAAATCTGATACATTTCACAAGAACAATGCATGCAGCATTCACCTTGAATAAAGTAGAGATGCATACATCAAACTTTATCTCCGATAACGTTTCCAAAAGAAAAACATTTCATGTGCTCCGTACAGTTTTCTGTTTAAAAAAATCTATCAATGAGTATTTTATAAGGAATAATAATATATAATATTAAAATGATTTATATTATTTGAGTTCAGTTTAATTTCTGTGTAGTTCCAAATGGGTAATGCTTTTTTCCCCTCTACAGGTTTAGACCTACCATCCCTGATAAATATAAATATTTGTATGTGTGTGTATATATATATATATATATCTTAAACACCTCACGTAATTTAAAATGCATAGCCCTTAATGGGTTTCAGTGTTATGTAATTTCCTAGAATATGGTCTTCATTACTTGAGACATGCCCTAGACTCGACTGAGTGTCAGATGATTCATTGAAGTGAAGTGACCTTATATTTGACAGTGCCTATGAGTGTAAACATCTTGTAGTCATTTGTAGCCAGTAATTGTTTTGTACCGTCGTTTCACTTGAACTCTAATATGTTTGCCCAGATGTGTGAGCCGGTCAGTTTTATTGTTCTGGAAGAAGGGAATTCTGGGTCACCGTCCTCGGTTTCTCCTTGTGCTGTATCTGCTGAGACCTTAAAGTGAGGCCCTGACTCACAGTTGCAATTAAAGTTCTCATGACACTTATCACAACGTCTTAAGGGTGCCAAACCCAGTATCGGAGCCAGTTTCTAAACCGGGCCTTCTAAAACTGTCACCCTACAGTAGCCAGCCGGGCCGGACTATAACCACGGTTGAACTCATCCTCATCCTGACTCTCCCTGGTGGAGCCAGTTTCTCAACAGAGGGGGAAAACAAAAAGGTAGATCATTAAATCATTTCTGCTTTTCCTCCCCAGGCAGTAAAAACCCCCTAATCACCCTCAAACTGGCAGAGATTAAGACTGATCACCTGGGCAGAGTAAGCATTTTCTTGCTTGTTGTTTTTGCATGGACGGGACGTTCGTCGTCTGTTGATGAAGTGTTTCTGTTGAATTGATGAATCGTGCTTTTTGTGCGTGTCCAGATTGTGAGCACGCAGGACAAAGAGCTGGTCCTGCCCTTCACCACACTCTTTCCTGGGGTAGAGTACATCGCGCGGGCTGGCTGGACCAAAGACGGAAAATTGTGAGTTTCTGAAACGCAAACACCGCAAATAAGTCTGCATCGCTTTGGGCCTCCCGGGTGGTGTAGGGGTAAGAATGTTGGATGCTGCCCACCAGGACCAGTTTAGATTCCAACAGATCGTGCCAGTTTGGCTCTGGGTGGGAGTGCCACTAGGGGGCGGCAGTTGGCTGTCCGCCCCAGGGAGGGGGAGGAGGGATAAAAGCCGAATGAGCTCGCTGCGAATAGGAGTGGTCCTGTGTGTTATGGTGACTGTGGTGGGTGCCGGCTCGGAGGAGGTGGTGCAGCACTCACTACCGGTCTCAGCACTACAGCAGCAACCTCTCATACGAGGGAGGGGATAATTGACATGAAAAAGAGAGGGTATAATTAGCAACTAAAAACATAGGGAGAAAAATGGGGAATAAAAGCACAAACATAAAATAAAAAAAGTAAATGCATCAGACTTCACACATCAGATCAGACCACTCATGCTTACTCTAGAATCCTACTCCAAATAAATCTCAATAATGTGCTACTGTACATCTGTGTTCTCCTAATTCACTTTAGAGAATTTCAGGACATAAAATACAGTAGCTTGCCACTTTATGATAATCAATAATGGGAAAGTAGCAGCTTGCCTTTACAGGTGCTGACTTGTCTTCCAAACAGCTGTGTAGTGGTCTTTTTTTATGCAAGTTGCAGATGTAAAATTAAGTGAAAGTGCTTTACTCTATATCACAGAAAGGAAAAGTGCTTCACTTTTCACTTTACCCAAATATATCTATGGATAAGTGGAACAGTGGTTTTGTGTGGATTTTCTTTTTGCAGCAATGATTGTGCAGTCTGTTTGTTGTAGGTTTTTCCAAACTGTTGGAATTCATAAGTATAAATCTGCCTAATACTAAAGTCTGTCTTATGCATACCTAGAATCACAAGCGGCGCTTACCACAATATTACCAAAAAACGCTATTTCTTTAAGTACTGTTTACTGTTGCTTATAGCGTTTTTCCACCGGACAGTACGGTACGGCATGGCACGGTTACCAATCCGTGCTCCCGCATTTTGTGGCTTTTTCCACTGCCAAGCGACCTGTACCGAACCTAAGTACCCATGCTGAATTTAGCTACTGCTCTGTTCAGGTACTTCCGAGCCGAACAGGGACCTAAGGGTGGAGGTAGCAATACTGCAGACCATTGATTGGCTAAGCGCAATCGTCACAGAATCGTAACGCTAAATCTCAGTCCCGGCTCAGGCACAACCACCATGTTTTTTTTTAGCTTCACTTTGATTATTGGTAGGCTATTATTCGAAGAGTATTATGTAGAGTTTGGTATTATTGTCAGGTGTGCGTGATTCTACAAGTTAGGTTTGTGTTACGGAAAAACCTGAAATAAACAAGTTTTCTTTGAAAGGCGGCAGTGCAGTATAATGGTTAGGGAACTGGACTTGTGACTCAGAGGTCGGAGCGCTGCCTTTGTACCCTTGAGCTAAAGGTACTTCACCTGAATTGCTTCAGTAAAATATCCAGCTGTATAAATGGGTTGTATGTAAAGAAATGTAAAACTGTAAGTCATCCACGAAATGCCTAAAATGTAAATATAAATGTAAAGGACAAAGTATAGTGTGGTCATTTTCATTCACGCGATTAGAATATACATTTCCGACACAGGGACCTGACCCGTGAAGGGTCCTTGCATCCCTGTGAAGCAGAGAGTCAACTTCAAAATCCTCATGTTCGTCTTCAAAGCCCTAAACCAGGGGTCTTCAAGTAAAATTCAAAGAGGTCCAGTTAGATAAAATGGCCTCAAGCCAAGGTCCGGTGATGCGAGGCACGTAACGGCGCCCCATTTTCTGTCGACGGGGGATGCTACCCGAAAAAAAAGCTGAAACCAGATCATTTATTTCGCGGACCGGGGGTGCTACGCGATAAAAAGCTGCACGGGGGATGCGCGAGGAAATAATGCGCCCCTCGGAACCGGTCCGTGGTGCAAAACAGTTTTTTTTTTACGTTTTCTTAAATTTTGCGCCCCTCGGAATTTTGCGCCTGGTGCAATGATAAACCAGTGCCGTAAATGCTAGAAAAGCTGTGCCGGTTAAAATTGAAATGCTCCGTCAAAATGTAGTAATTCTCAATAATTTATCGGTTTTTGGACGCGGTCCGGATAGGACGGCTTCTGGGTCCGGACCCGGACCGCGGTCCGCCTGTTAGTGACCCCTGCCCTAAACGGTCTCGCTCCTGCCTACATTGAGGAACTCCTGGTCCAATCATCTAGCTCCAGATCCCTCAGATCTAGCGACCAGTTTGCCTGAAGATCCCGCAGTCAAAATTGGTGACAAAGGGAGACCGAGCATTCGCTGTTACTGCGCCGAAATTGTGGAATAAGCTCCCTTTAAACATCAAGTCTGCAAACACCCTACAGACTTTTAAGGCCCTACTTAAAACACACCTTTTTGCCAGAGACAATCCCTGAGTTAGCTTTTACGGTTGTGTGACAGATGTATTTATGTCTTTATGTTCTTTGTTTTGTTTTGGATGGCTGCTTGTAATTTGCATGTTCCTATTGTTCTTATCTTTTGTTTTCCTCTTCCTCTGGCTGCGCCCCGGGCTGATGTAACTATTAGCTGGGGGGCGCAATAGAAATGAAATGAAATGAAATGAAATGAAATGAAAGGGAATAGTTACGGGTATGGATGGTTATGGTACCGTACCGTGCCGCCGGTGGAAAAACGCCATTAGTGGCCCACGCTCTCAGCGGCGATGAGGCCTTTAGGTGACGTGCCCGGCGGTGGAGTGAGGGTAGCGTGCGTCTCTTCCTGCAGCGCCTGGGCCGTGCTGCTGGACCGGACCCAGCAGAGGCTGCAGCTGGTCCTGCTGCCCCCCGCCCTCTTCATCCCGGCGTGCGAAGAGTCGTCCCGGAGGCAGGAGAGCGTGGAGGCCGTGCCCGAGAGCGCACACCCCTTCGTCATCTACGAGGAAGTTACTGACATCTGGATTAACGTGAGTCCCGACGGTCCTCACACACTGAACGTCGTGTTAATAAAGACTGCACTACTGCCATGAGCGTCTGTACATCTGTGTATCTCACGTCTGTATAGCCATATGAGCCGCGTTTCCACCGCAGGAACTTTCCCCAGGAACTAGGAACCTTTAGAGGAACTCACTGCATTTCCACCGCAGGGACCAGGGTCTAAATTTAGTTCCGGGGACATTACTTTACCCCCAAAAGAGTCCCTAGTCAAGGGGTAGTACTTTTTCGAAGTACAGGAACTTTGGATGTGGGGCTTGCAGCACTGAACATTTCTGATTGGTCCGTTGTCTTGCTATAAATACGTCTAGCATTTGGGGCGTTTTGCATCCGCGTTGCGGTGTTTTCAATCCACTGTGCTTCTTCTGCTCGTCTCTTTTCCAGCGTTGACTGAATTACATGGTGTTGTGTTGTATGTTTTGGTTTGTTTTGGTTTTCATACTAAATGCCTTTCTGGGAGGCAGGTTTTTAGAAACGTGACCGAATTAAATAAAATGTCAAAATTAGTGATCTTTTAATTTTGTATTAAATTAATTAAGGCATAAGACCACCCTAGTTAAATTGCCTAAGGCGTACTGAATCAGAATTTTGTGAAATTTTCGAATAAAGATTTATGAAATAGCCTAATTAAAAAATAAAAGTAAAACTAGCGATCTCTGAAAAAGGCCAACTAAAAGTATTTAGACATACTAGCTAAGGTATATCAGATTCGCTGATCATGAATATCATGTTTAGAATAGGATAAATAGTTTTTGAGATAAATTAAATTGAAAAACTGAAACTCATTGGCGTGCGAAGAAGAATAACATGCGTCAGCCGACTAATTTGCCTAATCTTTGCGGTTCTTTAGACCCCTGTGGAAACGCAGACTAATGGGCTGAAGGAACTTTTTAGTTCCTTGAAAATAGTCCCTGGGACTAAAAGTTCCCGGGACTTTTTGTTGGAAACACGGCTATACATACATATCACACCATATCTACTGTATATGTATTGAATTGTACAGTATTCTTACTCTTATTTTTACTGTCACAGGAGATGGCAGCTAAGCTTTTCACTGCATGTTGTACTAGTATAATTGTGTATGTGACAAATAAACTTGAATTTAATTGAATTGAAATTGAAATTGAAATTGGATGCATACGGGGGCCAGTGACCTCATCAATTTCCAGGGCCTCATTTTTATGCGCTCTCAGCGAGCGCTGCTGTCTGTCGCTTTATAGTAAACGCCCTTTCTTTAATGCCAACAGGTTCACGACATCTTCTACCCGTTCGTCCAAACAAGCGATGATGAGATCACCTTTCTGTGGGTGAACGAGTCGAAAACTGGCTTCTGCCACCTGTACAAAATCACATCACTGTTACAACCAGGCTGCTACCAGTGGTCCCGGGACTACAGCTATACCGAGGGTAGGACGGCACACCTGTCACTCATCAGATTTGAATGATTCCTTAAATAATAGGAATCAGAATAAAAGCATAAATGTGTACTTTGCTTAGGCACAGGGCACAAGGGAAGGGTGCAAGGAGAGGAAATGTTTTGGAGCTCTTAAAATGGACATGAAGCAATCCCATCACCTTTCTTGTGGAGTACCAGCTACATCACTAGAGTCACACACTCCCTCATGAATGGGATGACTCCCTCTTTTAATGTAAATGTTAATGTTGTTTTCATGTAATTAAGCCAATGTTTTATTTTAAATCTGTCACTGGCGTAATATGAAAGGGGAGTACTACATTTGATAGAATCCTTATGTAGAGCCAGGGACAGCAGTGTAAGAATCCACTTGGCTATTGAAATTGAACTGGCAATCACTCGAAGTGGCGTGTCGACAATGTGGCCCACTAACCATTCCAAAGACTTCTCCGAATGGGAATATGAGACACGGGAGTAGACACCCACTGCGTGTGGGAATTAAAACGCTACACAAATGAGGCACTTAAGATGCACAGGAATTGAGGAAAATGTCACATTTATTTAAGACAATTTGACATGCAAGAATGCACTTTAAGTTGTATACTCTGACATTCTTACTCTCTTAGCAAATTTCTCTCAATGGGGGATTCAATGATTTTGAATATAAATGCAGTCGCTCGTTTGAAACAAAAGCTGTAATTCACGTTCACTCTGTCTCTCTTTGCTGTAGGGGATTTCAAATGCCCGATAAAGGAGGAGGTAACCCTGACCAGTGGCGAGTGGGAGGTGCTGGCCAGGCATGGCTCCAAGGTAGGCCTGGGGGAGAAGAGGACGTCAGTTACAGGGTTCCCATGGGTCATGGAAAAAAACCTTGAAAATCATTGAAAATTATTCCGTCATAGAAATGTATTTCTGATTCCATGTAAAGTTTTTTTTTTGCAATAACGTTACCGCAAAATGTTTGTTCCTCTGCCACTGTTGTTGCCACCTTACACACACACACACACACACACACACACAAGATATGTATTTGCCCTGGCAACAAAAAGTCATGAAGGTAAAGTCAATTTTTGCATCAGTCGCAAAGAAAATATCATTGAAAGTCTTAAATTTATAATTGAAATGTGATGGAAAATGTACATTTGATTTGAGTGGGAACCCTGCAGTTGGACCACCCCCCTGCTGTGTGACTCACGGCGTGCTCACAAGTCTCTCGCGCTCTTCCTTTGCAACGTGCAGATCTGGGTGAACGAGGCCACGAAGCTGGTGTACTTCCAGGGCACGAGGGACACCCCCCTGGAGCACCACCTCTACGTGGCCAGCTACGACTCCCCCGGGGACATCGTCCGGCTGACCAAGCACGGCTTCTCCCACAGCTGTTCTATTAGCCAGGTACGAGCCCTACCGTCGCGGTCAGAGCGCTCTCTCGGGACCCAGTCCCGTAGCTCAGTGGGTAGAGCATGGCACTGGCAATGCCAAGGTTGTGGGTTCGATCCCATGGCACTACATGTCCGTTCTGGGACTGTATAAACCGAGGTCCTGACGGTCATAAAAGATCATAAAAGATCCCATGGCGCTTTTTGAAAAGAGTAGGGTCTTAACCCAGTGTCCTGGCCAAATTCCCAACCAAGACAATATGCATGTATATATATACTGTATATATATATACACATACATGGAATTCATTCATTCCCTCCCTCCTTGCCTCTCCACTGTCTGATGTGAATTGAGTTTGCCTCTCCACTGTGTATCTGATGTGTAGTGAGTTTGTAATGGTGCACTTTGGCACACTTTGGCGCTGCAGTCTCGTTCACCCACATGGGTGCTGCACATTTGTGGTGGTTGAGGTTAGTTGCCCCCTATCGTTGTAAGCACTTTGAATTCCTTGAAAAAAAGCGCTATATAAATCAATTTTCACTCATTAATTCATTCTGATGAAGGCCCACGGGCCGAAACTTTAGCTGTTGCGTTCTCAGTGTTAATGCTCTAATAAATATTGGTGACTTTTGCAAGAGACGCATCATGCGGGAGTCATTCTTAAACATAGTCAACCTCTTCTCTCCAGGCACCTGTGGTGTTCTAGGTGTGGCAAACATCTCCACTGACAAGTTCTAAAAGTGATGGAGATGAGGAAATGATTTTTGACTCTTAATGATCCAATCACATGTGCTTTCTCTCCTCTCCCACCCCCTGCCCCTTACTTCCACTGCAGAACTTTGACATGTTTGTCAGCCACTATAGTAATGTGAGCACGCCCCCTTGTGTTCATGTCTACAAGCTGCAAGGCTCAGAGAGCGATCCTCTACATAAGGAGCCAGAGTTCTGGGCCAGCATGATGGAGGCAACAGGTGAGGGCAGCTTATCGTCTTTCACACATCAATAAAATCACCATTAATAAGTGTTGACTGTAAGAAATAATCAGTTAAGGTGAGTACAAAGTGCACATGGGCACACACCCACACACCATTACAGAACTACACAAACACACACACGTGCACACACATACGCACATACATTCCCGTCTATGAAATGCCGTAGCAGCTGGCAGGGTTTCTGTTGGCACTTCTATCGCTTTTGCTTTCAGTGTTTCTGAAATGATGGTGCTTTATTTATCATTAAGTGCCATGACACATAATGGTCTTTTTCTATGTCATGTTGTGGTCAGACCACAGAAGGCTGACTGGGCTGTAATTCTGTACCTCTCCCACATTAAATGTAGCTCAGTTTGTAAAGGCTTGGAGCGAGTCATCGCTTGGCGTTACGGGCTCTCGAGTCATCGCTTGCTCCGCTGCAGTAGATGTGCCCGTAACAGTTTGTTTGCCCACCCGTGGTTTAGCTTTGTCTTTAAACTGTTTGATGTGTCGGTTAAAGAAAGTGACACCCACTCATCTAAACGGCTGTACCTGGAGGCAGGTGGCATAACTCCGCTCATGGCGCCTATTGCCTGTCGGCTAACCGCAGCTTTGGCGGTTAACGGTTGGGAAAAGGGGATTGGGGACTTCACATGGCTTTGCTTCAGCTTGTCTGAAAAGACAGCGGGGAAGGATGGTGCAGTCCGAAATCTTGTCATCTAGCCCCATTTTTCTTTTTCGTTCTAGTTACAGCAGTGTTACATTACATTACATTACAGGCATTTGGCAGACGCTCTTATCCAGAGCGGCGTACAACAAAGTGTTAACCGTAATCAAGAACAGTTTCGCTAAAAGCCACCCTAGAGGGAAGTACAATTCCAGGTGCTAGGAGCAACCACATAGTTAAACTAGGACCCTGTCGGTAAATCTGTTAGCCACAATTAAAAAGGCAGCAATAAAGCAATCAGTGTGGAAAATACAGGCAAAATTATACCTAAACCTAATACAATACCTAAACAAGTAGACTGTACTGAGTGTACTGTACACGTTCCCATCGGTGTTCATACGCTTTTTCTCTTTCAGGCTGCGCTTCAGATTATATCCCGCCAGAGATATTTGATTTCCCGGGAAGGTCAGGGTTTCAGCTGTATGGAATGGTATACAAGCCTCACAACTTGATACCTGGCAGGAAACATCCCACAATCCTCTTTGTGTACGGAGGACCTCAGGTAATGTGGTAATACTATAGGTACAAGCTTGGATCACAGAATGTTTTTGCAAATGTGTTTCAGTGGAAGAATAGTACAGATCAGGTCTATCACCTGTCCACGAGATGAAGATGATTTAAATGGCTGTATTTTTCCATTGTTGTACAGGCCTGATTATACTTGATTATATTTCCTTTCTTCATTGGTGTGGTCAGACCGGTTTGGTCTGTATTTTTGAAAGTGTAGGAACATGTTCAACAAGATTATAGAATAATCATTCACATTTACATTTACATTTTAGCCATTTAGCAGACGCTCTTTTATCCAAGCGACTTACAAACATTGCAGTTATACATGGTAAGACGATTAGCATGGTTAGTGCACAAGATCAGTGTAGTAACACTGAAATAGACATCATTGTTGGCACATCAAAACAGTTGATTGGCAGCTTGGTCAATAACTCCTTTAAATGTGTTTAAATCATTTTCAAAGCCTGGATTATAATTGGTGTGGTGAGACAGATGTTCATGTTCAGTTTCTCAAGGAGAAAACAGTGTTGATTGTCTTGTGTGTTCCCACAGGTCCAGTTAGTCAATAACTCCTTTAAAGGGGTGAAGTACCTGCGTCTGAATACCCTCGCGTCGTTAGGCTACGCCGTGGTCGTCATCGATGGCAGAGGCTCGTGTCAGAGGGGCCTGAAGTTCGAGGGGGCTCTAAAAAACAAGATGGTAAAGAGGATCCCTCCAGAACGAGCTTTTCATTGATTGGTGTAAACCCGTGTCCAAGTAGTCTTTAGTAGTGATCACGGAATGACTTCACGAACCTCAAAATGGGGGGTGCTATGAGTGATGCACTGGTTTCGACTGGTAGTATTCTTCCACTATAATAATAATAATACAACTTATTTCTATATTGCTTTTCTAAATACTCAGACGCTTTACAAACACAGGATAAAAATGTAAAAAAAAGTTTTATTAGATGTATATATAAAAGATAAAAGTATATGGCACACATAATATAAAATGTGAGACGTGAAGCGAGAGGGAGGGAAGGGGGAGAGGGGAGGGGTACAAGGTTAGGTGTCAGAAGCAATACTGAAAAGGTGGGTTTTAGGCTATGGAGAGAACTCGATTCGACTCGACCCAAAGACTCCTTTGTTCATGTGAGTCAGTGATTGACAGCATATGGAGGCTCACTCCATTTTGAGGTTTATTGCCCATCTCTAGTTCTTTGCCGATTCCGTCCACAATTGTGCACAGGTATGCACTTATCCCCCACCCTTTTGATTGTGGCGATTTTTTCATTTTCATAGATCATAGATAAATACCCTTCTGTGTACCCTTGATTTTTTACCCTTGATAAATACCCTTGATATTTGCTGTTCACCCTGTAAATACTTGAAAAGAGTAAAGTCACTGCTTTGAAGGGTGACGGTTTCCCTGCACGTGCTCACGTGGTGTTGACGTGAACCCGACTGGCTTTAACAGCGTCCGTCCGGACTAATGGATTGGGCCCTCTGTGCACTGTGCCGTCTGATGGTGTGTGCTGTCTGATGGTGTGTGCCGTCTCTCTCAGGGCCAGGTGGAGATCGAGGACCAGGTGGAGGGCCTGCAGTACGTGGCCGACAAGTACAACTTTGTGGACCTGAGTCGCGTGGCCATCCATGGCTGGTCCTACGGAGGCTTCCTGTCCCTCATGGGCCTCATTCACAGGCCAAACGTCTTCAAGGTGACGCTGCGGAAACAGCCACAGCTTCTGTGATAGAGCGTCTGTGGCCTGCTGGGGATCCTCCCGCTGGTGTCTAGTTTTGATGCGAATCTTTTTTTTAAAATTGTTTGTGGTTTGGCTGTTTATCCACGAAGTTCATACAGTAACAGTATCGTCAAGTAACAGTTTTATGGTTGAAAGCCCCCCTCCACTCAAGGTAAAATGGCCCAGAAAATACCTTAAAGGAAATGGACCGCTTTCAAAACATTTGACAAAGAAGAGAAGACCTGTCAATAAGAACGTTTGTCTTTATCTTGGCCCAGAAGTGGCGCAGTCTATCATTTCATCTCTCTATATTTAGTGGACTGTTGCCAACGAATGTTTCTCAGCTCAAGCCCCAGGCTTGCTATGGGTCTTAACAAGCTTCTGGCATCTCTTTTTGTTTTTTATGTTTTTTAATAAACAAGACAGAGTTGTGGGTACCACACTTTCATAAAGAACAAGAGAGACATTCTTCCCTGTTTCTAAAGCACTGAAAGCCAAGAATAGACCAGACAAGCGAATCTTGTGTTCATACACTTTGTTTCGGAAGAACCAGGTAGGCGCCACAAATACTGTAACGTCCAAGGGGCAAACGGGTTTGTTTAAAAAGCCAGAGCGTCTCAGATGCGTTTCAGGATTTTGAAGATGTGTCTGAAGTTGAAGGGCTGCTTTTGTTTTTCACTTTCTCTTGCCTGAATTTTTTTAAAAATTTTTTTTTTTTTTAAGATGTGGGGAATTTTTAAACAGCCCCCAGATGTTAGTGGTTTGGAGTTTTCACTTTTTGGTTTCACTGACATTTTCTAGAGTTGTATTTAGATATGTCATTACCTTACTGCTAAGATGGCTAGTTTGATGATTTCTTGGGATTTTCCTCTTACTTTGTGAGCACAAGTCAGTCATTACTATTCGGCACCTTAAAGTGCATGGAGTTTTAAAATATGCAAGGCTGTACCATTTTTCAACAAGTTTGACCTTGACCTGACTGTGGTGATTAACTGGTGTGAACAAGTATTGATTTGGTATCTTTGAACTCCAAGGTCATATCAATCTATAATATATATATGGGAAAGTAAAAAAAAAAAAAAAATAAAAACAGTTTGAAGCTCCAAGTCCTTTGTAGATATGAATATGATATTCTCTCGGATGGAAATGTTTCTAGAACACAACATATGCCATTTAGCAGACGCTTTTATCCAAAGCGACGCTTACAGTAGTGAATGCGTACATTTTTCACTACATGTGGCTCCAGTGGGAATCGAACCGACAGCCTAAGCATTGCCAACACCATGCTGTACCTACTGAGCCACACAGACCCACACACATAAACATTGCTATATAACATTCCTCCTGTCTCCTTGTTGCCCAGGTTGCCATCGCGGGCGCCCCGGTGACCGTATGGATGGCCTACGACACGGGCTACACCGAGCGCTACATGGACGTGCCCGAGAACAACCAGCAGGGCTACGAGGCGGGGTCAGTGGCGCTGCACGTGGACAAGCTGCCCAACGAGTGAGTCACCCGATCCGCCGCTCCGCCGCCCGCCGCCTTTTAGGGCGTCCAGCACATCGGAGCCGTCCTGCGCTAGGGCTGCGATCAGGTGTCAGACGTCAGGGTCCGGTTTTACTGCCAGTCTGCTGGCCCGGCCGTTTGCTGTTCTGTGAGAGCGGTTCCACGTTCCGTGCTGTCAACGTGGGTCGCTGTCCCATGTGAAGGTAGTGGATATTACATTACATTACATTACATTACATTACAGGTATTTAGCAGACGCTCTTATCCAGAGCGACTTACAGTTTACATTTCTTTCCAATCCATTTATACAGCTGGATATTAACTGAAGCAATTCAGGTGAAGTACCTTGCTCAAGGGTACAACAGCAGTGTCCCACCTGGGGATTGAACCTGCAACCTTAACGTTACAAGCCCAGTTCCCTAACCATTATACCACACTGCCTGCCAGATTGCATAGATTCCTCAAGCTTTTTCCCCCCCCTGATGAAAAACCACAGATCTGTTTGCTATTCAAGACAGACTGGTATATGCAAATATATACGCTGCAGCACAACGCCGTTTACACACTGACATTGCGCTTATTTCTAGATCTGTACCACTGGCCAAAACAATTTCAATATTTCTTGGCACTTGGTGATTAATGATGCATTTATGTAATTCAGCATTTTTCCTTTTTTGTTTTTGATTTGATTTATTCTCTCATTTTTTCCTCCTAGGCCCAACCGTTTACTCATTTTACATGGATTTCTTGATGAGAATGTGCACTTTTTCCACACCAATTTCCTGGTGTCACAACTAATCCGTGCAGGGAAGCCGTATCAGCTACAGGTTTGAACTTGTTCAACATTGTATTTTTCTGTCCTCGGATGTATTATTAATCTCACCGTCGTGTTAGCCGTGATCCCTTTTTATCACTGACATGCTTGTCAAGCCAGATATCTTTCATATAGGTCAGATTTAAATCTGGAAGCATTAAAATGTTTAGATTCCTGGGAACCATATTTGAAATGGTTGTGGGAAGGCGGAGTGTGTTGAGGGTGCGTGCGTGCGTGCGCGCCCACACAAGCCCCACCGCCATCCACAAGAACAAATGGTCGCTATAAATACTCTTGAACATTTGAATCAGTTGATGAGTGTCTAGAACCAGAATCAGAAGGTCAGTGATTGCCTTGTCCAATTAATCTCCCCCAAAGTGTTTTTTTGTTTCTTTGCTGCCAACATGCATTGACTACTGTAACCACCTGGTTTTCCTGATTGTGTGTGTTATTTCTCATAATTCTCTGTACAAGAAAGGCGCTTCATGAATGAAAAGCTGTATTATTATTATTATTATTATTATTATTATTGTTGTTGTTGTCGTGCCATCGGCCCTTCTGTTGTTCTGAACCCTCGATAAGGTTCTCCTCTCCTACACAGATTTACCCCAACGAGCGACACAGCATCCGCTGCCCGGAGTCAGGAGAGCACTACGAGATCATGCTGCTACACTTTCTACAGCAATACCTCTGATACGAGCACCTCCGCCCAGGACGGCGCCTCCACCTGCCCCCAGCACACCTTCATCATCCCTGTTGTGCCCCCTGAGCCCCCCTGCATCACTTCCTGCTGTGGACATCCTGTCTCAAGCAACCGACCCCCCCCCAACACGCATTCACCCCATCCTCAAAGCAGCGCACCCACTTCATCCTCTGTGTCACCCTCTCTCTCTCTCTCTCTCTCTCTCTCTCTCTCTCTCTCTCTCTCTCTTTGCTCTCTCTCTCTCTCTTTTGCTCTCTCGCTCTCTCTCTCTCTCTCTCTCTCTCTCTCTCTCTCTCTCTCTCTGTCTGTCTCTTGCTGTCTCTACGGAGGTGGGTTTTAAGTCCACCGAGGAGGGGGCAGAGGGTAGCCAAGCCCGAAGTCGCAAACAGGAGCCCCCCCTTGTATGTCGCCTTTAACAGAAGAACGAAAGAAAGGAAAAAAAGGACACAAACACAACTTTTTGAATGGAAACAATAACTTACTAGTAACTTATAGTTTTATTTTATTTTGTTATGGTTATTGTGCCACTTCCAGCTTCCTGTTTCTTGTCTGGAACCCAGATACGTTTGCCAAATCTTTAGTTTTTTTTGTTTGTTTGTTTTCTCTCCAGTCAGTGGCTTAAGACGACACATAACGAAACACGAGATATCCTTGTATGCACACACGCGCACCAGACACTCACACCCGCACGCACACGTTTTACTCCTGTTTGTGTCTTTATACGTGTTTCAAAAAGTTTCCCTTTTTATTTGGTTTTTATTTTGAGCCCTGCTATTATACATCAAGGATAAAATGGTTTCATTCTGTGAGCTAAACCTAAAACCTTGGCGGGGGGCGGGGGGCGGGAGGGGGTAAATTAATAAAAACGTGGCTCTTAGTGAAGGAAACCACCCACTACTACCTGCACCCAGTATTTTAAGTGTGTATTATTAAAAGAAAATATTTTTATGAATTCTTATTCTTTTATAATGAGTGTAAAATGTAGCTGCTCATTAAACTATTGCAATCTATCTCACTTTCCTACTCTAGTTATCTAGAACTGTTGCTGCATTTGCAACCATTTCCAAGATGGAGGCTTGCCTACTTTAGGTGTCTGCCGAAATAATGGAATAACTAATATGCTGACAAATCTTTTTCGTTTTTTTTTTTTTTTTCGTTTTTTTTTTACTGGAAGAAATATGTGACGTGTTTGAGTAGTTATTCTCTCTAACAGCTGTAATGACATGATTAAAATTGAAATGTGTACTTTAAACAGAAAATGATTATCAATAAAGCCATAATTTGCTATCTGATCTGAGATTCCTGTAAGAAAGGTCTAATGTTTGAGTGTTAATGACAATTTCAGACCGATCAGTGCGTGCATCCAAAGTCGGCAAGCCTTTCGACAGAATGTCCTGCATCCAAGACATTTATGAAAGGTTGAAATCCAACAGTTCTCCTGCACTGGTGCATTCCTGCACAGTAGTTTTGTGAAGCATGATATTGCCTTTAGCTGTGGTAAAACAATTTACCAGTTCTTTCTGCACAATGCCTTTGTGCAGTTAATGGCAAGAAAATTACACTATTTTTAAAACTAGGATGGTGAAAATTTTGGTCAACACATATAATCAGTGTTCTCTTGGGAAGAGATTCCTGTCGTGTTTTCCTGAAACATTGGACATGCTGTGTACATGTGTCACTGGTAAGTCTATCTGCTAGGAATTTATAATCAAGACCAGTTGCCTGAAATGGAAAAATAATGAATCCCAATTGAGTATGGGAAAATGTATTTTTGGTCAATTCAATACCGCATAAAAACTGGTACCATGTGGTGACTACCTCTCTTAGATATGCGTGTGTTCACTGCCTGAAGAAATCACGTAGGCCAGAGGAAGTGAACATGCACAACTGCCCAGGTTTGTGCCTCTTAAAATGAAATCAAATGTATTTGTATAGTGCATTTCTCAAAACTTGTGTCACAGCAGACACCAGCCAACTTTCATCGCCATTATACAAACAAATTAATCAGTTTGGGACTTGCCACAAATTTTCATTGTGGTCTTAGGGTTAATAATTTATGTAATAGATTGCGTTTCAGTGGTAAGACAGTGATCCTGTACCAGATCAAAAGAAACAGATTTGCTAAACAATGCATTTGTGATTCATAGGCAGATTGGATTGATGTGTCCAGCTGTTGGAAGAGCCCAATGATTTGTCTCTGTGTTTTCATTGTTCCTTCCTGTGTTCTCTGGTTTAATCCTGCTGCCTTCGAGATAAGTGGTGGGTTTCGTGATTTGTGAGCGCTAGTGAATGTCGGTGGAAAGCCCAGATGTTATTGTAGCGGGCATTTAATCATGGCCAATGGCAGGTGGGGAGGATCCACAGGGTGTCTGCCGTCCCTGGAGGAAATGGTTGCCATGGTTGCGAATGATGGATGGCTTTTTTGTGCCAGCATATGAATAAACCTGGTGTTGTAGGGGAGATTGATAGCATGGCAGGAGGCGGTGCTCCACTCCACTGGCATCAAAAATAGAACTAATTACAGATTAAAAAAACGTAACCACCTCTGCTGCCTTTGTTTATCGGCCATGTTTTTTATTGATAGCTGTACCTCTCAAACATTTCGCACGCCGCTCCACTGAAGCAGTTCCATCTTGGATCATTT
Organism: Aldrovandia affinis; assembly: GCA_029706075.1. NCBI lineage: Eukaryota > Metazoa > Chordata > Actinopteri > Notacanthiformes > Halosauridae > Aldrovandia > Aldrovandia affinis. Next base: position 1,793,825 of record JAINUG010000035.1, on the reverse strand, counting down.
GCTACCCATGACTTTGAAATCCAAATTGTTATGTCATTTCTACACTTTTTTCATCTTTTTAGTCTTTACATCCTTTGCACCTTTTAAAAAATTTTTTTACAAATATTTTGTTGACTTTCACCTTTTAAAATTATACCCTCTATTTCTTTTGATTAACCCTCCCCCCATGAACTCGCCGCCCGTCTCTACGGGGGCAAGCTACTCTCCGAGGCTGGCGTTGATCTGCCTCCTTCGAGACGGAACTCACCAACCCCCTTACGTGCTTCACAGTAAGTTCGTGTCGCCCACCCTCCCCCGTCCCTCAGGAGCAGGCAGAAATGCCACCCCCATTGGGGCTAACAGCCAGGGCCGGTCTGGCATAAACAGGTTTGGAACCGCATCCCTGATAGGCAGCTTACACTCATATAGGGCCAGCCAAATACAGGTGTGTTAGACCGCTACGCTATCCGCCACCAGCTGACTTGCACGTTTAAAGGAAAACTCCTGCTCCAGGGACACTAAGCAGTCTCATAGCCATGCTTAATATCTGTACATTACTTGTACTCTGTTAATGAGGTTGCCTGATTAATCGTAAGGTCAGGGGAAAGTACAAAACTGCTCTGGTGCGGATGGATGTTTCAGTGGCAGTCATCGGACGAGGAAACGCACACTATTCTTTTCGTTCACTAGAGGGCGCTGAAAGTTTACTTTTGTACATCCGATGTGGAAGACATGCATAGATGCGCTCGCTGTACTGTATTTTACAGGATGGGCAGGGTGGACAGATCACGCACTTTTCATCTCAAGTACATCTCAAAGCTTCCCACATTCGTGGGAAACTAAGCTAGCAAAGTAACTTAATCCAACACGTTCAACATTGAACCTGACACAGGGAAGCTGATACATATCTTAAGGCAAGAGGATGTGAAATCTTAACACGTGCCTTTAGCACATGCTGCAGAAAGACTCCCTTGGCCTTATTAAGGGTCACTGAGCTTGGCTGCTTTGGTCAGAGTCTTTCTAAAATTGAATAGAAAGAAAATGGATTAAAATGTTGATCTTTGACTCACCTCGGGGATGCTGGTGCCAAGATTGTACGCTACCTGAAATGGCCTTGCTTCTAACCGGCTTCCGCTTCATAGTTTGGCGTTTACCGTAATTTTTTGGCTAAAACAGTTGTGATCTGACACATCTGTGTGGAAGGATCACATGGCTTTTCTTTTTTGTTCATTTAAATGAATCAGTGATTATTCTGACTTTACAGGACTCCCTAACAATTCCACTTCCCTCAGCGAAGAGGAGCTGTTGTGGTTGTTGTGTTTGTTGGTTCCAGAGGAAACAGCGTGTAGCCAGCGGCGTGGTTGTGTTTCGTGCAAAGTCTGCTCGCAAACCAGAACAGTGACGATTTAATGTATTTTTTCAAATTAATTTAATGGCACCACAATGTCTACCCAAGCCCTCAAGTCAGCAGCCAAAAAAGAAGGCATGCAGGTCTTGAGTTACTGCATATGATATGTGTTCCGTGATAAACTGAATTTTCATAATCTGTGGTTTTAGCAGAATTGTGGCGCAAGATCAGCTTGCTAATGATGTAACTTATGCGGTTTCATACAGGATTTAAGGAAACCTCGTGAATATATTGTGTGTCGTTTACCACAACGGTGCCCTGACTTACCAGGTTTGAACAGGAGATTCCTTCAGCACAAGTACTGAAGAGTTTGTCTGAAGCCTTTGAAAATGAAGGACACTGCACACTCAGTATAGCGGTATAGTTTCAACATTCAGTTTATTGATCCAATCGAGGCTATCCACTTCTTAGCCCTTTGTTTTTCTATTTTTTTTCAAACCAACTTTTTGAAACTAGAAACATTGAATATTCAACATAACTTATAAAACAAACTTTTGACAGAAATATATTCACTTTTTACAGCGCTTAAATTAGAAATATGAACGAGAACTTGAACGCAGAAAATATCACAGCTTGCTACAATAAAATACAATTCTAAAAAAAGAGACGATATTTGAAGATTCTGCACAGAAATCGGACACCGTATGTGCCTATGTACAGGTGGAGGCTGTCGATCAAGACCAGTCAATATGACTGAGAAAAATTCTCCATGTGGCAGTAAGGGGAGCAGAGGCTCAAATCTACAGGTACGGGCAATAGCCAGGAGTCCCTCGTGACCTGAGTTTCCACAGTTGGAATGAACACACGTGTGTTTACTATTTTTCTATGCAGGTAAATGTGTAATAACTAACTGCATGACAACTCTGAATTCATCAGATCACAAGGGCATAAATAATAGCACTTTCTAAGAAGCGCCTCTTTTCATATCATTGTTGTTCTTTTCTTGTTTGATTAGGCCATTTATTTGGATATCTGGCATCCGGCTCTGCTTGTGTGCCTTTCTGCTTGTGTGTGTGTGTGTGTGTGTGTGTGTGTGTGTGTGTGTGTGTGTGTGTGTGTGTGTGTGTGTGGAGGAGGTGGGGGGCTTGTGCTATATGATGACTTTTATCAGAACAACCCTCTCAGATGGGCCTTAATGTGTATTCAGGTTCAAAATGAAAGGATGCAAACAAAGCATGCTGGGAAACTGAACATTCTGGTATGATCAATACTCAAGACACAATCTGAGAGAATGCATGACCAGAATATTTCTGCCAGGTGACTGTGAAACAGCCTCCCTAAACTGACAGTTTTTTTTCCCATTTTTCATGCTTCTATACATTTCAGATATTCCTGTACAAAAGACATGCGTCTGTGTGAAACCTGGGAATAATACAGTACTTTGGTCCCTGTTTTTTTGCACAGCTACGTTTGGAGACAAGCGAACGCATTTTAGGTAGTTTGGTCTCTGCATTAAAGCACTGGAGGTCCACTGGGCATTGCACCAGTCTGCCACGGGTCTTGACAGCCATCTGAGCACCTCTGACAGCATTTCTCTGTTTTGGCTCTCGGCTGGGGCCAGAACTCTACACAGGGCAGTCTCAGAGGGGTCATCTCCTCTTCCCCCACTTGCTGTCAGAGTTTTGTTTTAAGAGGACAAATTCAAAGAGAGCCACACCTGCCCCCCTATGATTTATAATCGATCTCAGCTGGGGCGATCTTCATGACAGTCGTCTTCAGGGGATAGTAGCGTCCGCGCCAGGTCTTCCAGAACACCCCCTGCTTCCGCTGGTGCCTTTGCTTGGGAGGGGGGCTGCTGAAATACTTGCCGTTCAGGTTGGAGTGCCCGCAGCTGCTGAACCACCAGCCACCTTGAGGAGAGGGAAAAATCCAGGAGACTTGGTTAGTTTTCGTAATTTACGATCCCTCCGCAGCTGCGCTGAACGGATGTTCACTGGAAGAATGTGAATCGTGAACGTTTGGGGGGCAGGGACGTACCGGAAAGGTGCTCGGCGCAGTTGATGTCGGCCTTGTGGTCGTTATCCCTGTCCCGGGTGGAGAAGGGAAGACCTGCGGGGTCGGAGGTCAGGGCGCTCTCCAGCGTCTCCGAGGAGCCGTCCTGCAGGTGCAGGGCGTAGTCGCTCTCCGCCCCGCCCAGACGGAACCGGTACCGCATGGTCCGGGACTCGTCCTTCCAGTCCGAGATCTCCACCAGCAGAATGTTCTCCCCTTGTCGGGACAGACTGTGGATCTTCTCCAGTCCCAACCAGAACTCGCCTAAAGAAATGACGCAGGAGTGCAGCATTATAGCACTGGCTGTTGAGTAACGTGGGACTTTAAAATAGCTCTCCACTGCTATTAATAGTATTTTTTTGATGTTTCGACATAGGATCTCCCTGACCTCTAATCCCTTAATGGAATCCCTTGAAAATAATGGGAGATTTATTCACTTGGGGTCTTGGCAATTGAGTAATGACTTTAGCAACAGGGATTAGGTTATGTGTTCCTGCCAGCACCTCTTGTGGGATTTGCCAGATTTTAGACGCTACTAATCTTGACATCTAACTGACATCCATCTGAGCGCAAACCCCTGTCTACTGTTCTGTAGTTGAAGAAAGAGTCTTTATTACTGTAACCCAGCTCGGTGAAACAAAGGCCTTTCTTGAGGTAAGTTCTGCCAAAACACAGTATATTTACCGTCGAGGTTGCCGAAGCCATTCTGGTAGGCCTGCCACACCTGGTCAAAATCCAGCGAGCCGTCATGGCGCTTCTGAATGACTGTCCATCCGCCTTCTGTGTCAAGAGAGGGAAGCAGAATGTGGGGGTCAGCCTTTCTCTCAAGCTGGAGTGAGTTTAAATTGGATCCGCTGGGACAGATAGATTCAAGCACTTCTCTTCCAGGGGGACACAGTTAACTATCTGCTACCAATACCCATCTGAGCTAATTGACAGGATTGTATTTTGTCCTGTAGTTAGAGATTGCTTAGGATAAACCATGTTTAGGTATGCTTAAAATATGGGACTGTTTTTCTGCCCCGCTCACCAGATGTCATTTGGCAGTAGACCTCGAAGGGCGTGGAGTTGATAGGCTGGATGGTGTATACTCCACTGGCGCTCTCCCTTGCAGGAACAACTCGTGACAATTTGAGGCCATGCCTGGAACAAGAAATAAGCACATCCTTGAGTATTGACAATTCACACAGTGGAGAGAAAGAGTCCGTCAGTAACTCCATAAAGCAGGGAAGGCAATCTCTATTCCTTCAGGGCAGCAGGGTCTTGCAGGGTTCTATTCTGCCTCATCTCAATTGTTTGTATATATATATATATATATTCATCAACATCCCGTCTCTAGGTTTACAGTGTGTCAGTAATTTGGTTATTGAGAAGTAGTAAGCTAGTAGTAAGTAGTAAGAACTTACAGGACATTGACTCTTAAGAACTGGAATAACCCATCCCTACCATAAAAAATGATGTGTGTTTTGTAACTGGGTAAACCACCAGGACAAAGTCCCTAGGTCTGTTCAGTTGAGTTCAACCTGTCAGTAACTAGTAAAAAATTAAAAACTTCACATTCACAGTCTGCAATTTGATTTGTTTAACTTGGCGGCCACAGGAGATGCAGCAGCGCTTTTATCCCCACCCTCCTTGAACTTCAGACTGTTCACAGGACACTCTGCCAACAGGGAGGTTGTTTGTAGGCAAAAGGGCTAAAGTCTGTGTATTTTTCATTTTAAAATAATTGCTGTGAACCTTTACCTAGCCTTCACCCTGTTTTAGATTTTTACCCGTTTTTCTCCCAAGTTGGTAGCCTCTATTTACCTATAATATTTACCTACTCTATAATACCCTCTATTTATTTTGATTTGCCCTCCCCCACAAGCTCACCGCCCGGACAAGTTAATTCCCCAAGGCCGGCGATGATCTGATGACTGGCGCAGCCGGGTTTCGAACCCCAAACTGCAGTGGGCAACTTTCATTCCGAGCAAAAGCTTAGACCGTTATGCCACCCGAGGCCCATCCAGTCCTATACTTTGACCAATGGAAGCAACTCTAGAAATGGTAGTGTCCCTCACTGAGTGACTGATGGATTGACTCACACAATCACTGACTGAGTGAATGGCTAATACATGCAATGACATTTTACCGCAAGAAGGTCAAAAAGTCAACAAAATAGATGCAGCTGTTGAATAGTAGCAGTTCAGCTCTTGTTTCTAAATTCCTTCCCTGCAATGGTGGTCAGGTTGCACTTTTAAATACATCCATTAGACACTCGGGCGTCTGATTTAGCACAAGCATCAGCTGCTGAATAAAGTGATGTATGGTCACTGATATTCTTACACCGTATTCTTACACCTTATCCATTTCAAATACATGTTTTCATAATACATGCTCTTGGTTGCGTTTGTTAGTTAATTAATATGTGTCACAAACAATTCTCACTCACACTTCAGTAGCTATTTTGAGCTACTGTTTTGTACTATTTTTTGTTTGTACTATAGGTTGTTTAGCCTTTATCAGAAGACAGACAGAATGAGTTGTGACCTTGAGTTGTCTGAGAGCTTGCTGAAGGCTACCCTTCTATGAAAGTAGCAGTTAGACCCCCCCCCCCTTCGACCTCCGGGAACCCAAGCCGGAGACTGACATTGACTACATAGGGCCAACTGGCATTCCACACCACCTTCACATGTACAACTGCATGCTACTGACGTCAGGGTGCATGGCCGCCCAGCACTGACATAGTAGCTGCTACTAAAAGATGGACAACAACAAATACCTCAAGGGCAAGCACGTGCCATGTGCCAGGTTTGTTATGTGTTTTCATGTTGATAAGAATACTGAGAAAAACAACGACTGGAATGTCTGAAGTGAACCACTGGGCAGCCATAATGTTTTTCTCTGGAATCAGATGGGCAAAGAGCAGCTCCTGGAGTTGTGCTATAAAACATACAATCCTTTATAGGTCTTTAAATCCAAGTCACAAATAAGAAATGTTTCCATGTAGAATAAAATACCTATCTCAATATTTAAATTCGTTAAAGCTGCTGAAAAGTTATTATTTCCCCAGATGTGCTCATTTAGTGAGAAATCTAAATGACTCATATCATATAGCCAATAAATGTTCTGAAAAGTTGTATCAGAACATTGGGTGGTTGTATGAATTGATGTGACAAAAAAAAAAAAAAAGTTGAAATCAATATTGTATTTTTGTGCTTTTTTTTGTGTCTCAACTGGACAGGCAGGTGTAGGCCTCAAAATGACGGATGGAATGGTAAAGATGAACGGATTAACCATTGAATAACCCCTGAATTAAGGTAAAGGTGTGATGGAATGTACAGTTGTTTTTGGAGCCCATGACACGTTACTGATGGGTGGGTCGGGGGATACTGTTCAACTTTGACACCCTTCACCACTCAGCGGTAATGGCAAAGGAATGCATGGATGAAGGAAACAGGGGTGGGACAAGGTGGAGGTTGTCTGGCTCTAGCAAAACTGGGTTAAAGGTTGCACTTATTGGATGGGTGTATCTGTTCTTTGGGGCCGGGGGTTTTGGGAGTAGTCTTGGGTTCACAAACGTCATTTATAATCCCCCCAGCCACATGCTTTATAGACAGGACTTAGACTCTGTTGGTGTACTTGATTTGACATGCACCCTTCCCCCTCTCCTCACAGATGAGGTTTAATCTAACCCTTTCTGTTTTGGAACTCCGTTTTCCTGCTGGATTAACGCTGCATTGAAGGCTCGAACTCTCACCCATTTGGGCTCCAGCCAGAGAAACGGATTATTTTTCAACATTTTAAAAGTCCCTCTGACGTCAGCGGCTTTGCCGTGAGTCATGTTCTTTGTGGATACCTTCTCGGTTTCCCCCTTCCCCCGCTGTGAGCTACAAGTTCACCTTTCACTCAGTTACAGGTGCTTCTTGGTGTCTTTTAAGACAGTGGAAACTTGAAATGAGATTTTATCTTTCAATAGTTTCATTACTATTCAGAAGATATCCCTAAAGTGAGGGAGAACGATAGTTCTGAACAGTCCAAATTAAACCAGTAGTATACCAATACACATCATTTCATATGTTTTTTCATCAACCAGTGTTACTCTAATTCACAATGAGAATTTGGCCATGACCCAAATCAGTTCAAATGGACCAAAACAAATAGCCAATCACTAACGCTGATTCTAACATGAAATACTGTATATTTTGTCACCCACCAGAGAGATATGAACTTTGCCCTTAGATGGCCAAATGGTCAAATGTCCCTGTGCATAACATTTTTTATTTCAATGTAAATTTTCCACAGCGAACAATCAAATTGGTCAATGTTCCTATTCCAGTAAACTTGGTTCTGAACTTTTCCTTAGTTGCGTTCCAGTGAGCTTCCTGCAGTCTGAATGAAGGCGCTCATTATGAACATTGGAGGTACAGTCGAAATACAAATGACTTCAGTGGGCAAAATTCCAGCTACCCCTTCCCACAAATCAGGTACTGTACGTGCTCTGCTAAAATAACTGTGATTTTAGCCGCTTTCATACACTGGCAGTGATATTTCTGGCATTTTACAGTGACTTTATAGCATCTTCATTTAGTATATTTGTTGCTTTCAAAAGTATTGAAAAAGAGTGAGGTCCTTAGACTAACTGCTTGGCTCAATAGTCCTACGCTCAGCACAGTGTCCCAACCCCCCCTACTCAATTCAATGTGTAAAATATTTTAGCGGAATTCAACTTTCCCCTAACTGGCGGCTTGCCAGCATCCAAAATCCTTCCAAATCCAGACTCTGAACAGCTGAAAAGTCTCGCCGCACACATAACACTCCTGCCTCTTGCGCGGAAGTGCTTGGTCAGATCGTAGTACATGCATGAGGCAAAGATCTGATAAATTCTTAGAAACACTTTTAAAAAAAAAAAACAGATTTACACGACGTAGGCCCCTACTTACGGATGGGTGAATCGCCTTGTTCAATACTGCCGTTGAGAGCTGCTTCATCCGCTTTGCGTCTGAGAGATCCCCTCTCTTTCCTCTGTTTAATCTGAGAGGGGAAAGGCAATGTTAGTTACAGTATGTTAAAAATGGAAACACAAAAATTGCTTTTGCCTCGCTGTTGTATTCTTTAACTAATTATTGCATTTTCTATATTTTACAGTCACACATCAATAACAGAACATTTTAACCAAAGGGACCGGACGGCAGTGAGTAAAGGATAGCCCACCTGGTTATAAAGGGTTACAATGCGGACATTCTGCTTCTCCAATTTTTCCTGCTGTTGATGGATTTTCTCCACCAGGTCGTCAATCCGTCGATTTTGTGCCTCCAACATCCACTGAAATCATTCGTAGAGATTAGACAAATTACAATTAGCTACAATGGCAAGAACAACTGCAATTGTGCATCCTTGTGCATTCCCTGTGAAAGTCTTATTCAAACAATAGTTTTAAGTGTAAAAGACAAGCACGCTCTCCTTGAAAATGAATAGCAATGACATTATGAATAAGTGGAAGACTGAGGGTCTCTCCCCACTCTAGCAAGTTAATATTTATTTGCCGATGGTCTCTCAGCACATAGTGCAATTTAGTGTCACATTGAACTCCAGGCTTAACAACACACCCACGAGTGGCATGCCTTCAAAATCGTGTTCCCGAACACGTACCCACAGGCTACGTTCCTCTGTTTCAACATATCCTTGTTTTGATCTGCTCAGAGTACATTTCATTTAGCCATACTTTGCAAGCTGCTGCAATGTTGTAAACTTCTTAAGTTTAAATATTAGTGACGTTTATGCCCACTCTTATTATCTGGTTTTATTCTAAAATAACCACTTCTAGATTCAAAGTACGCATTTAATGTGCTCACATTTGTGATTAGATAACTCACTGAGGTAAAGTAATGAAATCACAGTTTTTTATCTAATGGTCTCCAATATTGTTTTATTCCTATTCAATATATTCCTGCAATGCTTCACATTCAATTTAACCAGGTGTCTTTTTGCATTTCAACCAAGTAGTATTTTAGACAGCTCTCCCCCCCAGACAAACAGAGACGGGGGTTAATCCACCCTACCTGGACGATGTGGGCTTCGCTGTCGTTGGCGATCTCCAGCCCCTCTCCCTGCAGCATGCCGTCGACCTTCTCCTCCAGTTTTCCCACCCTGTCGTGGACCCGCTGCCTGTCTCGCTGGAGCTCCTCCGTCTTCTCCCACAGCTCGGCGGACATGTTGAGCACCTGGTTCTCCCTCTCCTCCAGCCCCCGCGCCTTGGCCCTCAGCGCCTCCCCATCCTCCTGCAGCCGCTGGGTCTGCCTGCCCAGCTCGGCCACCGTGCCGTCGAAGGACCTGAGCTTGGCGGCGATGTCTCTCACCTGGCCCTTGGTCTTGTCCACGTGCTCCTTGAGCCCGTGGCCCAGCTGCAGTAGCCCGTGGGCGATCACGTTGACGTCGTCCCAGGAGGCGTAGCGGACCTTCTGCTCCTTCCCCGCGGCCGCCTTCCTCTCGAACGGGAAGCTGGACACCGCGCCGGCCAGGATGACCGCGCAGAGCACCAGGCAGGTAAAAGTAGTCTTCATCTTTGCTGGGCTTGATCTTCTTTGACTCTCCCCTCTTGCAGGTCTTTGCTTGAACCGCGTATGGCAAACGCTTGCTTTGTCGCGTGTATTGGAGCTCTGTGTGTGGTTACACTGAGAGCGGCAGTTGGCTTATATACTTTCTGAGCCACGGGGTCCTGCTCTGATTGGCTCAGCCTGCCTCGGGGGGCGTGTGCAGCTAGTCTGTGGTTTCTTTTTTCCTCAGCGCTTAACTGTTCCCGCAGAGAACATGGACTAAAGACCGTGATGTAAGAAAGAAGCCTGTTGCTATCACTGTATACGCGCCTAGTGATCTGAGTAATAAACATTGTATCAATGATTTATTTTAATTTGTATTGTTTTCCAGTGTGTATGCTATACTCATAGGACATCTTTAGTTTGTTTTTAAGAATACTGATTTTAAAAATAGATTTAATAGATGCCATGAATAGACCTTAGATAACATTTACCATGGATATAACGTCATAGAACTGTTACAGCAAACTGCCTCTTTTAAACCTGAATGATTTAATGGTTGAACTTTTGAAGCTGTGTGACGGTTTCATGGGGATTTGTGAATCTTTGCACTCTGTAGAGGGAATTTAGCCTTAATTTCCATATATTACAAATTATGTTACCATTTAACATTGAATAGCCATGGCTGTATCATTTATGGCCATTCAGAAGTTGTGAACAAACATGTTCTATGTTTTATTAAAATATCCTATTCCACTGCAATAATGGAGAAACCTTGAGATACATCTTGATAATTTGTTGCTATGATTAAAATATGAATTTCAAAAGGACAAAAAAAATCTTTGGTCTATGAAAGCAAACCACTGCTCATTTGTGCTATACTATAACTCAAGTATGATGATCCTGTTTCATTTCTGCTGTGCGGCATACCCTTTTTCCCATACCAAGCCCGCACATTCCCTAAAACACTAGATATGAACAGAAAATACATCATTCAATGTAATTTAATTTATATGGACACGTGTTGGGGTGGTAGTGATGCCCACTGTGTTGGTCACAGTGCTGAACACTGTGATCCTGATAGCTGTAAAATGGCTGCTTGGAGTCTGGAACAGTGTGAGAAGTAGGGGAGAGGTCACAGGCAGAGAAAGGCGGTATTATACCAAAGCTGACAGCCTCCGTAGAGAAGACAAGGAATGTGAAGGCAGGTCATCACATGAAAAAAAAATCCAGCTGCCTTCTTTTGGATTAACCCTGCTATATATAGCCAGTAGCTGAAATGCATCTCAATTTGTTCTGAAACACCCATTGTTTTGTCACAGGCTCGTGGAAAAGGGATTGCTCTGAATTTCGAATATAGTGACTTTCTGATTTAGAATCACGGGGTGCAAGGTTTGATTGAGTTTCTTAAAATTAAAAAAAAGTTGAATATTGAATAAGGGCCACGTTAAATTTGTCATCAAAAATGTTCCTTGGATGAGTTTATATACGATAAATGAACTGCTGTCTACCGCTGTCTAGAATGTGATTAACCAGTAAAGGGCCTGTCAACCCGATGACCGCTTATTGTTGGAGCAGAAATGCAATATTTTCTCTGTTGCGATTTTTGTATGTCAAAACGAGGCTAATAGTGAGGCCTCGGGTAGCGGTTAAAGCATTCTCCCGGAATGCAGAACGCAAGTTGCCTACTGCAGGCGCGGTTCGAAACCTGACTGCGTCAGTCCAGCCCTGGCTGGGAGCCCCGATCGGGGGCGGCGATTGGCTGTCCGCCCCAGCGGGAGGGAGAGCCGACACGAGCTTGCTGAGAAGCGCGAAGGGTGTCTCTAGAAAGCAGGTGGGCGGGTTTAATCTCGGAGGAGGCCTCCGGCCTCAGGGAATTGGTTTGCCCCGTAGTGACGGGCGGCGAGTTTATGGGGGAGAGGTGAATCGAAAGAAATAGAGGGTATAATTGGGAGAAAAACTGGGAAAAAATCATAAACAAATTTTTTTTTTTTTTAAAGAAAGAAATTGAAAGCAAAAGGCCAGTGGGTGGTTGTTCTCAGAAGGGATGCGGGAGGTTAGTAGGTGGAGAAAGGAAGTGTTCTGTGGTTGGAGTGGCTCTTTCAGAAAGGGGATGTGTGATCTCGCAGCTGCCCACTCACGTCCTGCACGTCCAGCCATGCCGCTGGGACGCTGCTGACGTCTTTGACGATCTCATGCTTGTTATGAAACTCCAGGAACTCTGGCAGGAATGCGATTCACTTGCATTCGAGTGCACAAGAGCTTGGTGTTTTTTTACTGGACCACATGCTTATAGGGATGAGTGAAGCTTTCCCTGGCTCTGGCCCGGCTGCTGGAGTCCATCAATACTGGATTCTCCCAGTAAAGGACATCTTAGGTCTTTGTATATTTCAGGGGCACAAACTGGAATGACTATACAAGTCCCAATCAATGAGATTTAGTCCCTTTAGTCAAAAGTGTGTTTATTCACAGAAAAGCCTTTGAAATGGTATGCATACGTATGTAATGGTTGTCTCTGTGTATTGATGCTGCATATATCGATCACATGAAATTAAGTTTGTGGATTTGTAAGATCTTTAGATGCTGTTTACAAAAAAATGGGTTTTATGCATCTGTGCAACAGATGAGAATTAGAAGCTTTTACAGAGCCCAGTAGTGGAAATACAGCACATATACACTATCCTGCAGCCACAGGTGGAGAGACAGCTTGGCTCCCTTCTCGTTCCTTCCCTTCTGTGCTCCTACACTCCCCTTTTTCCTTAAAAGCATAGTAACAGCCCTCTATTTTTTATTTTTTATGTATAGTTTCTAATTTTTCCCTGTTTTTCTCCCAATTTGGTTGCCAATTATACCCCCTATTTATCTCAATTCTCCCTCCCCCACGAGTCGGTCGCCCGTCCTCCGGGTAACAAGGTAATTTTCCTGGGCCGGTAGATCTGCCTCCTCCGAGACGGAACCCGACCACGGACGCCCTTCCTGCTCCTCCTGGGGCGGACAGCCAAATCAGGGCTAACAGAAGGGCAGAGAAGGGTTTTGAACCGTGTCCCTGATCGGCAGCGCACAACAGCCCTCTATTTTTAACCCAACGTAAAACATTAATTTGGTTTGAGAATGAATGTTTTTCATGAATGAAGTCACCAATTCGGACACTTTCACCTGAATTTTGAAAGCAGAGAGAAAAAAACTCTCAAGGTCTCAGTTTGTTTGATATCTGCTGGGCTGAGATGGGGGGTTGCAGGCATGGGGGTTTTCACCGTTCACTGACGGGTCAGTGTGTGAAAGGTCATGCTGAAAGACCATGCGCCCACTGGCCCTCGCCCAGCACCTGTGGTGGAATGTGGCCTAAAGGGTCTTTTCTGTAGAGTAACTGGTCATTTTGCAGTGGTAGATTCATTTTCATCTCCTCTCTTTACCTAAAAGCTGCATGAGAAACAACCTGACGAATGAGTATCAGTCATGTTTTAGGTGCTGATAACTGCCTGTATATATACGAGGTATATATAGGATTATTAGGACATTATATATCCTATATGTTATATAGGATATTATTGTACAAATGTGACCAGGATTCACAAATTCTGTGATATTTATCACATTTCTCAAACATTTTTTCAAACACATACTGGAGCCTACAGTCACAGCCGTTCAGTGTTGAGAGATGTATAGTTCCTGCAGCCTCTAGTTTGCTGTTCTATGCTACAGTTTCTCATTCTCTGTAAGCACGCTTTCGATAACAATGACTGTCAAATAAACAAATAAGTAGAATTTAAAAAAATAATGTTAAATTGTTAGACACAAGATTTAGTCACAAAGATGTATTTGTTGTAATCTTTTATGACATAGTAAGTGTACATATAAAAATATAAAGTAAAGTGTAAAGTGTAAAACAATATATGTTTTCCCCCAGGATAATTATTACCCTGAATGAATTGTATCTTTCTTTTGATAAACCGCTGGCAATAGGAGAATTAGAAGATAGGGATTTATCAAAAGAAAGAAGAAAAGTTGACGTTTCTTTTCCACAGCAGGTATTCGTGTGTGTGCTTTGATGCCAGCACAGCTTCATTTAATCTGCCTCCCAGTAGTGCGCTGAAATGCACGGCCTTCCTACTGGGCAGACTAAACAGACCCTCAGACGGACAGTCGCGGACGCAACAGGGTTAATCAGCCGTCCATTCATCTCTGACAGCTCATTACCAGAGCCCGCTCACTGGGGGACACGACTCACCACACTTCCAACTGAGTCGACCTTTTACCCAGATTCCAAAAATGTAACATCTGCTCGTTCTCGCATGCACACGCACAAGTGGCCGCTTGTGCTCTTTGTTTCATCTGAACAGTATCTCCTCGGTCGTCTTTCGTGTCACACTTGTGAACGAAGCGCAATGTTAAACGGACCCCTTTCATGAATGCGTGTACGAGCACATAAGGGAATTGAATTGAGGGCACAGGAGAGTGCACAGCGGATGTGTCTCGTGTGCCACAGTGTTAGGACAGGGTCGGAATTGGCCCGCGGCCAGAGCGCGAACGTGCTGAGACGTGGATGAGAGCGAAATGGCAGGCATAGCACACATTCGTCGACGGGACGTCTAATGAAAATGCAGGATGTCCTAACACGCCGGCATTGCAGGATTTCCACAGTTTAAAACACGTGCGTGTTCGTTTATATTCAAAGTTTAGCTTGGGCTATACGGTACCAGTCAAAGGTTTGAGTACACCTTCCATCTGGACTATGGCTAAGCGGGCCCTCCTTCATTCTTGAGCAAGATAACGACCCGAAACACACCTTGAAGTTGTGCAAGAACTATCTGGTGAAGGGGGAACGTGAAGGACAACTCAAACTAATGACCTGGCCTGCCCAGTGTCCAGACTTCAATCCCATAGAACTTGTATGGGATGAACTGGACAGAACAATGAAAGCAAAGCAATCCACAAGTGCCTCTGGGAATTGCTGCAGGAGAGCTGGGAAGACATATTAGGTGATTTCCTGCTGAAACTTATTAACCAAATGGCCCGTGTTTGTGAGGCTGTTATCACAGCAAAGGGTGGCTATTTTGAGGAATCCAAGATTCAATTCAATACAATTTTGTTCATCGGGAACTGTCTCTCTTTGATATAATGGCCACCAGTTTTGAGGTGTTAGTTTTGTGAATCCCATCTTGGATTCAATTAAATTTGATTCACTTTTATTTGTTTAGCGTTTTTGTTTTTACAGAGAACTGTCACAAAGACGCTTTACTGAAAACAGACGATGTAAAGACCAAAAAAATACTGGGCCTGAACCCCCAAAAAGCAGAAAGTGAGGTAAATAACCTCCCCAGTGGGAAGAGATAAAACACTCCAGCGGTGACAAGAAAAAACTCCCCAGTGGGAAGAAATCTCAGGAGGAACCCATCTTAGTGGGGGAGCCCATCCTCCTCTATCCTGAATGTCCTAAGAAGGGAAGGTCGAAGGTGCGAAGAATTCATCCAGGCCTCCATTCTACATCACGGTCTGGACAGGAACCAGGAGAGGGTCGGTGCTGGAGCGGTCTGTAGTCTCAGGGAGGAACCAGGAGAGGGCTGGTGCTGGAGCAGTCTGTAGTCTCAGGGTGGACCCAGGAGAGGGTCGGTGCTGGAGCGGTCTGTAGTCTCAGCGTGCTGGAGCGGTCTGTAGTCTCAGGGTCTTGTAGCAGTCTGTAGTCTCAGGGAGGAACCAGGAGAGGGTCGGTGCTGGAGCGGTCTGTAGTCTCAGCGTGCTGGAACGTTCTGTAATGTCAGGGCGATGGAAGGGGCAGAAGCCCGAGGGAAGAGAACAAAAAGTAGATTATCTTGGATGTGAGTCATTTGTAACTTAATATTCAGATAGAGCAGTTTGGAGTGGCAGCACTGCAATAGGAAATGAAAGGCCAAATGGCTTTATGGAAAAAAGGACAGCAAACAAGTGCATATACCAAAACATATTAATCCAAGTTTGATATTTTACATTTTCAGTTCTCCATGCTCAGAAACATACCCTAAGATAACATACCCCAAGATAGAATGCAAAGGGAAGTGCACATTGTACTTCGTCAAAAGTATTGTTTTCAACATTTTATTAAATTACTTAAGCGTGTAGTGATTGCATATTACTCTGACATCCGGAACTGAAATGGATCACCTAAGATTTCAACAACATGAAAAGCAACAATAGGAGGATTAATTTCGTTCAGTGTGGAGAGAAATCCCCTTGAAGGTTTGTTTTCCAGTTGGCACTGCAGGATCGCACTACAGCCGGTTCCGGGTCTGGTGATGTCTGACCTTTTTAAAGAACTGTTTCTGTTATGCTTTGTATGCTGTTGTTTTTTTGGAACCAGGACAAAAGGTAAAATAATATACACACCAACAACACTGTACCGTTGGTTGGTGTGTTTGGTTGGCACGTTGTGGCACAAATTTGTCCATGATGCAAGCAAAGGAGAACAAAATGGGCATACTTAGGATGGCTGCATATAATGAACCAAATGCATCTTTTATATCTGCAGGTACCGTGTACACAGGAAGTGATGCGTGTTACTTTGTACGGAAACTCGTTTCCCTGATTACAATCAGTGTACGTGAAGAGGATCTGCAGCACATAAAATGGTAAACCATCTTGATAAAACATTGGTATTTCTTGGTGAAGGGGATTAGAAAATCATTATAAGTAAGAAGTGGGCATAAAGTACAGTAAAAAGCAATTTTATGCATTTGAGATGCTGAAGTGACTTTGTTCTGAGAACAAATGTTTGATGTTCCTACTGATGCAAAGTTGTGAGTTAAATGATGAACTGCGGTTGTTCTACACCAGGGGTATTCAAATCCGGGCCTCGGGGTCCGCAGTGTCTGCAGGTATTTGCTCCGACCACGCACTACACCACCTGATTTCAAATAATTAGCTCGCTTCCTGGACCAAGGAGATAATCTAATTATTTGAAATCAGGTGGTGTAGTGCATGGTGGGAGCACATACCTGCAGACACTACTGCCCTCGAGGCCTGGATTTGAATACTCACGCTCTACGCCGCTCTTGTGAAAGTATGTTAGTGGCGTAATGATGGCTTTGTACAAACACAGCCCATGGCCTTTAGAACAGGGGAGTGCAGGTTTTTGTTCTAGCTCAGCACTAAAACACTTGAACTAATCAAGGTCTTGATTGAAGACCATGAGTAGTTGCTTAGTTGAATCAGATGTTGTAGTGGTGGGTTAGAACAAAAGCCTACATCCACACTGGCCCTTTTGGGATTATATTGGACACCCCTGATTTAGAACGATGATGAAAGAGGTTAGGTTAGGGGTGTCAAACTCATTCCATCTAGTATGTGCAGGTTTTTGTTTAAACCAGTGCACTACACCAGGCGATTTCACTAATTAGCTCAGCTAATTAGCATTAGGATTAAACATGCCCTAGGCAAATAAATAATGTTAAAGACTCCATGATTGTTTGCCTACAGTCACACCACCCTCTCCCATTAGGAATGGGTTGGTCTTTGGCCTTGGTGCTTACGTGTAGTGGACTTTCACTCAGAATAAGGGAAATAGATGAAGAGAACACCACAATGATCATCCATTCAATGGAAATAGATTTTTTTTGGTCTTTTTTGGATGTGAACTAATATTCCCTATCTAGGCTATAGTCGTTTTGTTCAGTGGGCCTCTCAATCGGCATGGTTAGAATATCTGGACCACCTGGAACAATAGGAACTGATTTAAAGATTTTTGCATTTGCATATATAATATTCCCTTGAAGAATTATGCCCAAGCTATATATACGCCATTTAGCAGACACTTTTATCCAAAGCGACTCAGTAGTGAATGCATACATTTTTGTGGCCCCAGTGGGGATTGAACCCACAACCTAAGCGTTGCCAACGCTGTGCTCTACCAACTGAGCCACAGAGAACCACAGCTCTTATCATATCAGAACGCAGGACCCTTTCAAACAAAGAAACATATTTTACATGTTGTTGCCACCCAGAACAGACTTACAGCACCTACAGCATGCACCCTTTCCATTAGTATTAACAAAAGGTGGACACTGTCGGTAGTCATTTCCCTTCAATGGCTTGTGCTGAAATGTACACAGCTAAGGTGATTGTTTTATTTTCAGGGGAAATGTGACTGAATGTCTTGTTCATCTGAATCTCAGAGATGCGTATGTAGCATTGGTTTGCAGGCTTCGTGTTGTGATCACCAGTACCCTTGTGTGCCTGTTTAGATGCAGAAGCTGAGCAGGATGTGACAAATTGCGAGAGAGACCTCCATTTTAAACTACATTCCTGCTGCGCAGTTAGTGCTGTTGATGGGCACAAAATGGGCATTAAGATACAATCTGAAGGGTCCATTTCTTTTTCTTGAACTTCCCATTAATACCCGGATCTCCAGTTAAAGTGGTTATGTAAGCCTGGCATGCATTAGTCATTCTTTCTTAAAATGGCTGCAATGCATCTGTAGGTGGTGGCTGCATGTCACTTCTTCTGCTTCCCAGTGTTTACCATTAAATGCTTGGTTCCTGTTGCTCATTGGGGTTCTTAATGTAGCAGGGCATTAAGCAACGTGCACGGTTTAATGGTTTAATTGAGCTGGTTTATAGTGTGTACACCAGATTTATTGTGCCATAACACACATTTGCAGTCCTCTTATCTTTGTCTCCAAAGATACACAGCGTCTCTGCCAACAGCTTAGCGTCGGGTGCCGCATCCACCCAGACGTGTTTTCATCACGGCCGTCCCCGCTCCTGCCCCTCCTTCCTCTCACCGATCCGGAGTGCTTTGTGTTCGCTGCACTCGGTAAAACTTGTTTTTGTCTCTGCGAGGTGTTTCTCACCTCGTCCAGCCTCAGCATGTCTGAGCGCTGCCACATCAGCAGGGTTAGGTTGGTTATTTTTAATCAAAGAAGCGTGGAGGTATTCATCTGTGATAGGTGGAAACCCGACTCCTGCTCTATAGCACGCTTGAAGACATTAAAAACAGGATTAAGTGTTAGCTTTTCTCGTTCTGGTCGGGACTGGTGTGCCTGTCAGCCTTTTTGAGTTCTCTTGGCACAACGCTGTGCTGGGGTTGTTTCGTAAGTTCTTGACGGATTTTATTGCTAATTCATTCATTCTAGGTTCATCTGTCTAGTGGCTTAATCATGAAGTGCAGCAAAACCACCGAAGGCCAATGCCGTCCACTCCTCACCCCTAGATCAGGGGTGCCCAAGTTCGGTCCTGGAGAGCTACTGGGTGTCAGGCTTTTGTTCCAGCTGTTCACTAACACACCTGATTCCATTAATCACTTCACTAACACACCTGATTCCACTAATCAACTGCTCGTCAAGGCAATGAATGTTCAGATCAGGTGTGTTAGTTAAGGGCTGGAACAAAAGCCTGCACACCCAGTAGATCTCCAGGACCGAACTTGGGCACCCCTGCCCTAGATGAATAATGCAGTCTGTCATGTCCTTTCATTTAAAAAAACATTGCTCTGATTGATACAGTTCTCATAGTAAATCTTGATGAATTTCAAATCTTCTTCATATTATAAAAGAAAAAAAAGAAGATGTAAATGTATAGGAGATCATTTACAGCATTTTCTGCAAAGAAAATAAATGTGTTGTTGGTCCAAGGAATTTCTGACCTGAAAATATATATGATCAGGAAATATGTTTTATAGCCATGCTGGTGTACATATATTTTCAAAACATACAGGCAAAATAAGCATTTTTTATTAGCTGTTAGCATTGGTGAAAACCTGAATTATCAATGAGACATAAGCCAACAGAAATGCAGTGTTATATTTTGAAATACAATAAATATTATATTTATCTTGTAGTGGCCTGGACATGTAGGAACATAAGGAAACAACCTTGAGCGTGAGTTCTATGAGACTGGCAGAAATAGCTGGCATAGTTACACGTGAAGAAAACCAAGGTCTTTTGGATCAGAGTTGGCTGCCATGTTTTATGTATTATATAATTTTTATGGAGCACTGGCTGCGAGTCTCTCTGTCCGCATGACTCCCCTCGAAAGAAAAAAAAATTAAAATCAACTCGCGCTGCCCGAATGAACTCGGTGGTCTCTCCTCGTTGTGCTATTTGCGCTGCCACTGTCACTCTTCAAACATCGGAAAGGAATCCTTCTCCCCACTTTCTTTTTACTTGCCACTTTATTTGCCCGGGTCAGATTCCACGACTGTAAACGTGGCGCACTGTCAGGCAGCTTCACTGCCGCCGCGCGTGATTGATGCGCTGGGTATGCCGGACTTCCCTCGGCCGCCAGACGCTCGAGATCATCCGAAGCCACGCTGGGATGGCGCGCGCAGCTGCTCGCTCTGTCAATGGAATTTCAGCCGAGGTCAACGCCGGTGTCGCCCGCCGGGAAACTTTGCCACGGATGCCAACCCGCTGGGCAGTCGGCGTGCTTTACAGCCAATCACCCGCCGTGTTGGTGTAACTGAACACTGTTATAAGAACAATCTGTTTCGCTTTCAATCGTGTAATTGTTGTGTTGTTATCGCATTTTAACAGTGCAGAGGCTTGCAGAAAAAATCCCCCAAGAACATTGTGTCCAGCTCCCTTACAACTTCAAAGGTTTGGCAGTAAACTTGCGAAAATAATCTCACCTTTTTTATCCGCTTTTTGGTTCAGGACACCTATCTTTCCACTATCTCTGCCCAGACTGCACCCTCCATTCAGCTGCCTTCGCTGTTTGTGAGTACTGAGTATATTAGGCCTCACTCAACACCATAACCCATATCAATCTTTTAAATGATCTTGTCTTCGGTTGCATAATGTGAGTGGCACCATGGCCCCACCACAGTCCAGAGTGACATAAGAAAATGTCGTCACACAGTTCTAGTTTGATTTCTGATGTGAAACACTCCTTTTCTCAGCCTCTACAAGGGACCTGAACTTTGTACAGGAAATCAATGGCTGCTCTTTGTCAAATTGGCCTACTTTTACAGGCATGCCTGTATCTAAGCAAACATACCACATACCAGCAGCTGTTTGTTCTTTTTTTTTTTTTTTTTTTTTTTTTTTGCTGCAGCAGAGGGGTTCTGTAAGGTTGCAATCAAGAGACATGGTTTACCTTTGGGTTTGGACAGCAGCCACCTGAGACAAAAGAAGATAAACAAGCTCCAGAGTACCTGGAGCCCACCCAAATCGAGAGTCTTAGGATGCCTGTACAGGAAACTTGGGATTGAGGAGGGAGGGTGCGGGTGACATGCCCCTAAAGGCACAGAATGTACTCAACACAGAACTGCACACAGCAACATCCTGGCACCGTTTTATTTTTGTCTTGTAAAGAGAACAGAGCTCTATTCATTGGGGTGTTTCACGACCAGTGACAATATCGGCTCTGTAGTTACTGTACTTTTTTCCCATTTTGCCATTTTGTCACCATCTAATTTCAGTACTGCGTTAACACATCATTTGTTGTCTTTTTATCTATAGGGCCTAAGTGTTAACTATGACTTTAGCAACACAATTGGAGAGTGTTTTTCTCCAAAACTCCCTCAAGTCCCTTGACTAAAAGTACACTCTACAATTGTGTACTGTGTCTATTGTATTTTTTTTATTAATCTAGTTAAATAGTAGTGAATTCAGATCATGTGTGGAACGAATTCATTTAATATGGGGCTGAGAACAGGTGTCGTTTGATTGCAGCAGAAGTCTAGTGTGGAGATGGCTGTGTGCTGCGGATCACAAGCAGCTATTGTTCCTATTGGGTCCGTGCTCTGCCCATTAACGCGCAGCTGCCGGCCGCTGTTCATGCTGTGGAGAATTTCAAGGCATGACTCACTTGGCGGAAGCCATTTTACAGTAAAGGGTGTATTCAAAATGTTTTAGGAAAGGCCTTCATTTTTTATTGAGAACACATGGCTAGATAATGGATGGCCCACACACCCTCCCATTGAGTAACAGCAGAAAAATGTGGGGTTTTTTTAGTGATGAATTTATTGATAAACAATATCTATGCCTCTCTTGATGGAAAAACCCAGTATCTCCGAAGTAGGCTGTAGACCTGGATTGTGTCTAATTATAGGTTGTTTTTTTACATTTAAAATTACCTTTTTACGTGAAAAGACTTTAGATATAAACAATACCACTTGAGTGATTTCAATAAAAATTGCTTTTGTGCTCAAACAGACAATGTGCTGCCATAAACATAATACAGTAAACAAATAATACTACAAGTATTCCTCAAAATGATAACAAATATGCTTCAGCTGTCACAATGGGAAGGTCTGGGTGGATCATATAGCTATTTTTCAGATGGGCTGCTGACTAGTGTATCACAACACCGGTCGCAATCAACATGAGATACGTTTAGCTCGCAGAGCTAAAGACCCAGGTCCCGAGCCAAGGGTGATATCACTTTCTGTTGCGAATGTTAATGTGTCTCTGAGCTCGGCTACACAACGCATACAGTACCCTCCAAAATTATTCACACCCTTGATAAAGATGAGCAAAGAATGCTGTATAAAGTAAACAATACAGGTAATGAGCTATACTGTATCCTCAAAAATTGGAAAATTATATTTGCTTATACTAATACAATTGCTCAGGACATTTTTTTAATAAAAATTTTTTAAATAACCTTTTTATATTAAAATATAAAAAGGTTATATCAGTTAATGCAATTTGTATCATGAATCAGAAACCAGCCTCATTATATTGCAATAAATTATAGACATTTAGTAGACGCTATTATCCAGAGCGATTTACACAGGTTACATTGTGTACATACAGTGTACTTATACAGCAGGATTTATTGATGCAATTCAGGTTAAGTATCTTGCTCGGGGTACAACGGCAGTGTTCCACCTAGGAATCAAACCTGCAACATTTCAGTTACAAGCCTAGTTCCTTAACGATTATACTGCCGCCCTCTCTAACCTAATATTACATAAACCTCATCGAGATGTCACTGACGGTGTTGTTCCCTTGCTGCTGGAATAGTAAATTAAATTCTTGTTGTGAAGAAATATAATTCAGTACTTTCCGGAATGGCTTTCTCAGTTATTATTGGCTTATCAGGACAAAGAGCATATTCTACAGAGATAACTGTAAAAAGTAGGTCTAAAGATTTGACCATGTACAGTATTTACCCTGATTTCTACACGCTACCGTCTCATGTTGTGATAACATGGGCACATCAATTTGCATCTCAATCATACATTTAAGATTCACCAGGTCAGAACAAATCATTACTATACTCAAAATAAACACAAATATGCCATACATTGTATCATGAAGGAATGACGTAAATGCTGGCAAGCATGAGATATGAATGGTAAGGAACGAAAAAGAAAAACTATTTCCCCATAATGGTATGAATGAATTGTCTCTTTTTATGGTGAAATGTATGCCTGGGATGCCCTACAGTGACCAGTGGACTAAAGACTAAACTCTTAAGTTAATGTTGTTTACAGTTCTCTAAAAGCCATATTACAAGTGTAGGACCTCCTGGCAAAGGAAGTACGTGCAGGGCAGAGTTAAGATGACCATCTGAGAAAGTTGTTCTAGCTGCTCTTTGTTCCATAGCCGTGGCCCTGAGAGCTGTAAAAAAAAAACGGTGCGTCTCTCCGAGAATAATCAAGGTTTTGTGTGCAGGCAGCCATTAGCAAGTGGAAAGGACTCTGGCATCGATGTGCGTGCCGGGCTTCAGAGGCCTGATTTGGCCTGCAGTTAACTTTGGGGCTTCACATCTGCTTCCCTCTCTCCCTGGAGTCCTCTAACCCAGCATGACCACTCTGACCGTGGGTCACCCTGACCGGGGCTGTTCTGACCTGGGGCCAGCGCAGTAAAACTTCTCCCTCTTCCCCAGGATGTTCCCCCTACAGTGAATCCCCTGGAGGGAGGGAGAGGAAAGGGGAGAGAGAGAGAGAGAGAGAGAGAGAGAGAGAGAGAGAGAGAGAGAGAGAGAGAGGGGAGAGGGTGCAGGGTATTGGACAGCAATTGCTTGAATGTAATGTAGCTGAAAACTACATACATGAATATTCTCCTGTAAATGGCCACCCTTGGCCATTTTGAATTTTAAATGTCTGCTGATGGAAGAACAAGTGTTGGAAGCAGAGGAAATTTCAATACAGTGCATTCCTCATACTCTGGAGGGGAATCCCAGAAACTCAGGGCTCATAATTCAGATGTTTTAATTGGTTCTGGTGTTAAGCCCTTTTAATTTTCATTGGTTCTCACTGTGTCATAGAATACTTTGAGGAAAATGAGGGCTTCTGGGATTGACCCCCAAGAGTAAGAGCAGGCACGCTCTTGAGACTTCCTCTGCTTCCAACAGTTGAGCATGCACACATTTCTGGTTACCTAGGAGCAATTGCTCAAATTTAGCAGCTAAAAACTATGAATATTCTCCTGTAAATGGTCACCCTTGGCAATAGAGCATGTTTGAACCACTGCACCTGGTTTAGGAATACTTGTATGCACCTTCTAGGCATATTACTGTACAGAAGATGACTCTGAGAGTTGACCCTGGAAGTACAGACTCCTGACCCAGTGAGTGGTGTTTATTGCTCAACGGTCTTCTAAGAAGGAAGACGTGTGGTAAAATTAGATGGAACTTCAGAGGGAAGCAACTGACACCAGTGGTTTGTGTGCTGGTGTAGTGGCAGTCTGACCCTGTTGCTCGGGGAAAACACCATGCTCTTCGATTTTAACTGCTCAGGAAAGTGTCTGTCAGTGTCACTCCTCCAAAGAGAGACCTTCAGATTGCAGAATATGTTCTATTCATTCCAATTCCAAGTCTCAATTGAGATGAAAAGCTTCTCTGCTCAGAGGCAAAAAGCCAAGGCAGTCCAATAGCCCAAAACTGTATTTAACATGATTGCTAACTTAAAAGCATGAAATTATGAATATTTCAAAACAAATGAATTACTATTTTAATTTACAAAAGCCTTTCAAGTTGAATGACTGGTTAGCCTTAATTACGACACTATATCTAGGTATGATCGCTTCCATGGCAGATTTCCTAACCTCCTCACTTAACATCTCGTTCTCCATTCCTGATCGGTAACACTACAGCAGGGGTGCCCAAGTTCGGTCCTGGAGATCTACTGGGTGTGCAGGCTTTTGTTCCAGCCCTTCACTAACACACCTGATTTGAACATTCATTGCCTTGACAAGCAGTTGATTAGTGGAATTAGGTGTGTTAGTGAAGTGATTAATGGAATCAGGTGTGTTAGTGAAGGGCTGGAACAAAAGCCTGCACACCCAGTAGATCTCCAGGACCGAACTTGGGCACCCCTGCACTACAGCTAGTACAAAGTTATTATAAATACTTGTCGGTAGCTACGTCCCTGCGTGTAAGGGTTTCTAAGGGCAAGTAAAGTATGTGCTTTGTACTTAATTAATGGGAATACAGGGGCAGTTCCTCTGTGTATTACTATTTTTTTGCCTTACTCCCTTATCTTGGACTCATAGACTAAGAATATTCAGGGGCTTATAGTGCTCAGTCCTTATGCTATTAGACCAGAACCTCGACAAGTTTATAACAATATTTACGCTAATTCTATGATATTATATATTGGCTTATTATATTCTAGAGGCTATATCGTGTACAATATACATAACAAACATATCACATAGGCCTAACACAACAATACAACTCATGCACATGAAGTTTTCAGACAAAAAACAAAATTGGGCTCGGAACACATTTACGAGCAAACACCAGTGCACTCTCTCTCACGCATTCACTCGCATTGGCAAACAGCCAAGGATTTCACAACTTACAATCTAATCACCAAAGCAATCTTTCTTTTTACCGGTACCCAAACAGTACCCCAAGTGTTCTGTCTATAACTCCATTGACGCTCGAAAGCACCCAACAACCGCAGCGGTACTCGGAAGTACCCGCTAACAGGAACCAAAAATGCCCAAAATGGCAATGACACCTAAATGTGTCCAAATAAGTTGACGCTGACGTGTCCTAGCGGCCCATGGAACCCTGACACCCTTTGTCGGTGCCTCTTGGTCAATGACAGTGGTTCAATCACAACACCGCCCCTTTCCACGCTCTTCTTTACAAAAGAATAGGAGTCACTCTACTATTTGGTTCAAGGACAATCAACACCTAAATGAGGATGGTCACTAAAATAATACTCACCCACCCAGTTGATTATCGTTGATCCGACAGGGAGATGTTCCTATCCCATCCTCGTTGCCATTTCTGTTGGGAATCTGCTCCCTTTGTGGAATCAAGTCAGGACCGGCGAAGTAACACACTGGTGACAATTGTGAAGCGCTGTGTGACAACCTGTTTGTAAATGGCGCTATACAAAAATAAAGATTGATTGATTGATTGATTGACCACCAGCGTTTATCCAGCAAATCTTAACTCAGTAACTGTAAGTGAGGGTTTAAGTAGGCTACCCTTGTCCGAGGTGTCGCAGTTGCCCAGCATGCCATTCCCCGGCAGGGAAATACACATTGCACGCGGACATCTCGGAGGTACCCATTTGGTATATAGTTAATATTTGGCCCTAACAAGGTAGGGGCTGTTGTGGAGAGTGTATGTGTAAAATGCATACTGGAAATTAAGATAAAACAAAAACATTGAAACATAATAAAACAATCAATGAGGGTTATACTAAATGTCATACCTCAAACCTAACATTCCCCCATTTTGTATTGGTGGTGGGGTAGCATCCCAACCATTATTTAGATTCTATTCATTCTCCCATTTGCAAGAGAATTGGTCAGATTGGAGTAAGTCACATCATAATGCACACTACGCAACTTACAGTAGGCCTACATACAAAGAACTAAAACAAAAGTTACAATACTAAGACCCCAAATACCCTGACATATTGCCAGATATACAGGGGGAAGGGTATAAAAACATTGCTAAAGCATTGAAAGCACCCAGGAGAACAGTGGGCTCCATCATTTGTGAAATGGAATAAGTTTGAAACCACCACAACTCTTCTTAGAGCTGGCCGTCTGGCCAAACTAAGTAACCGGGCAAGAAGGGACATGGTCAGGAGGTGACCAAGAACCCAATGGCCACTCTAAGAGAGCTTCAGAGTTCCTCTGCAGCGATGGGAGAACCTGGTAGAAGGACAAACATCTCTGCAGCACTCCCATCAATCAGACCTTTATGGTAGTGGCTAGACGGAAGCTACTTCTGAGTGAAAGGCATATGACAGCCCACCTGGAGTTTGCCAAATGGTACTTAAAGGACTCTAAGAGCATCAGGAAAAAGATTATCCGCTCTGATGAGACACAAATTGAAAGTTTTGGCCTGAATGCCAAGTGCTACCATAAAGGTCTGATTGATGGAGGGCTGCAGAGATGTTTGTCCTTCTACCAGGTTCTCCCATCGCTGCAGAGGAACTCTGAAGCTCTCTTAGAGTGGCCATTGGGTTCTTGGTCACCTCCCTGACCATGTCCCTTCTTGCCCGGTTACTTAGTTTGGCCAGACGGCCAGCTCTAAGAAGAGTTGTGGTGGTTTCAAACTTATTCCATTTCACAATGATGGAGCCCACTGTTCTCCTGGGTGCTTTCAATGCTTTAGCAATGTTTTTATACCCTTCCCCAGATCTATGCCTCAACACAATTCTATCTCGGAGGTCTATGGAGAGTTCCTAGGACTTCATGGCTTGGTTTTTACTCTGACATGCACTGTCAACTGTGGGACCTTACATAGACAGGTGTGTGCCTTTCCAAATCAAGTCCAATCAATATAATTAAGCACAACTGGACTCCAATGAAGGTGTAGGCCCATCTCAAGGATGATCAGAAGAATTGGACAGCACCTGAGTTAAATATACAAGTGTCACAGCAAAGGGTCTGAATACTTATGGCCATGTGATATTTCAGTGTTTATTTTGTAATAAATCTGTAAAAATGTCTACAAGTCTGTGTTTTTCTGACAATATTGGGTGCTGTGTGTGCATGAACGAGGAAAAAAATGAAATTAATTGATTTTAGCAAATGGCTGCAATATGACAAAGAGTGAAAAATTTAAGGGGGTCTGAATACTTTCCGAACCCACTGTATATCAATTAGCCATTCCTTTTTAGTCGCACTATGGTAATGATTGTTAGCACGAGGGAAGCATCAGTAGCCTCCCGAGTAGAGATGAGAGCATGTTTAATTTTTACTCCATTATTGGAATCCAACACCCAGCTATCGGGTGCTGGAACAGAAGTGTTAGCGGTGACATCAGGAGCGACTAGAATAGAGCCGATAATGATAGAAATGCCAGTTGGGTTAACGCAATAGGAAGTGTTAGTGACAGAAGTACCAGTTGGGTTAGGTGTTAGGATCATGCATAGCGGAAGCAAGATGGTGAGTAGCTTGGTTAGAAAGAAGTCCTCCTTTTGCCACTGATATAATAATTGTTGCTAACAGTTTGTCAGCCCAATCTCGATTATCAGATTCTATAGTTATTGAAATTACGTTAGCTGTTGACCCAGTGGCTCCCACCCATCCTGCAATATCAGAGAGCAAATCCCTACATTTCCTAATTACATTACCTTTATAATTACATGAGAATAAAATGAGAGTGTCTGATTGAGACACCTACTAGGGCAGGCAGAGGTTCTCCTTCAGAGGACAGTCCAAACTTAGGTCCACAATACAATTTAGGGCATGTGCCAGGCTCTGGAGTACAGCATCTAGCATGTGCCTCACCTCTTAGCTGAAGGGAATACTCATATATGGCCTTCGGAGTGGGGCAACCATCATACTCCAGTCCTCAAACCTAACACCCTGATGAATGTGCCAGATGTGGGATGAAAGAGTGAAGGCTGTGAAAAATAGGTTTTCGCATGGTTTTAGGACAAACAAAAATGTTATTCACACACATGTAAACATGCCAGACCAAGCTATGCTGTGGAAATCCATGCACACATTCTGTTTGCAGCCATGTTAGGTGTGGCTGGATGTGGCCGGGGACCAAGAGCTTTTGAAAAGCGATTTTCTCACATGTACAGTGCATGCTGTGAGTGCACAGGGTCAAATGTGAGATGAATGAGCTAGCACTTGACAAGTGTGAACAACTTTGGCAGCCGTATTGGGCATGGACTTGGGCCTCGAGCGACAGCAGGTATTTTACTCAGATTCACAGACTGGTCGTCCTTGCCTTGAAAAGTTGAAAACAGTAGCAAAAAAGTTGACGTTCAGCCCCTGGTGGACATATTAAACCTAAAACTACATCATAGTTTGTCTTAAACATCCTGCTGGGGTTTTTTTTGCTCATTTTTGTGCTGGAGCAGAGGAAGTGCTATTGCTCGGTGCAGATGCTGCTGTCACTCCCGATGTTTACCCTCCGATGTTTTTCTGCTTTTTGCTGTGAGAGAGAGGGAGCCCCATGGACACATAACAAGGATCCCCGGGGGAGATCGAGGATGCTGAGGACCACGTGACCATCGCTGTCTGAACCACCGATCTGTAAAAAGAAACTGTTTTTTTCCCCCCCTGAGAGCAGAAGCGCTCTTCCCTTCGTCGTCTCTGACAGTGGAATGGTTGCAACACACAGAAAGCTGACACCTGGCTCTTTTTTTTTTGACACTTTCTGACAAGTGTGTTTTCGACATTCTGGCCAACTGAATGTTTATTTGGAAGACTTGACCTAAATCCAAAGAGCTCCCACCCCTCCACCCCTCCCACATACACTCACACAAACACACACAAACACACACACACACACACACACAAATACTGAATGTTGAGAATGGGAGGCCTGTGTCAGAATATGGTTTTAATTTACACGGTCTGATTGTAATGCTTTCAGAGGCCACAGATCATCAGCAGGATCATACTCAACCAGGCCTGAAGCACTTGACGTTACTCTTTCCCAAGGCTACAAATGACATGGTATTAGTGCAATTCTCAGTGAAAATGGTGTATTACTATATTGAACTGTGTATTGTATTCCTTAAAGATTTCACTTTATCACCAGTGCACCGGAGGAAAATGTTAATATTTCAGAACCAGGTATAATTATATGTCAAATAGAGTGATATCCTTGATATAGAGTGATATCCTTGATTAAATCTTAAGAGATTTTATTTGAGATGTTTGCTGATGAAAGAACAAGTGTTGGAAGCAGAGGAAATCTCAACAGAGTGCATTCCTCATACTCTGGAAGGGAATCCCAGAAGCTCAGGGCTCGTAATTCGGATGTTTTAATTGGTTGTCATGTAAAGCCCTCTTAATTTTCATTGGTCCTGACTGTGTCATAAAGTACTTTGAGGCAAACTGAGGACTTCTGGGATTCCCCTCAAGAGTGAGAGCATGCACACTCTGGAGACTTCCTCTGCTTCCAACAGTTGTCTGAAATGAACAAGATTTCTTAACATCTATAGTATTTTTATGGACAGTGTATACATTTCCTAATTCACAACCGATAAGTGTGTCAGAAAGTATTGGTAATCAAGTAGAGAGAGAGAGAGAGAGAGAGAGAGGAGGTTACTGAGAAGCAATTGCTCAGATGTAGCAGCTCAAAAATACAAATTAATATTTTCCTGTAAATGGTCACCCTTGGCCATAGAGCATGTTTGAACCACTGCATCTGGTTTAGCAATACATTTACAGGAATATTACTGTATTACCATTACTGTGTTACATATTACTGTACAGAAGATGACTCTGAGAGTTGACCCTGGAAGTATAGACTCCTGACCCAGTGAGTGGTGCTCAACTGCCTCACATATCTTTCATTCAAGAAGGAAGACGTGTGGTAAAATTAGATGAAACTTCAGAGGGGAGCAACTGACACCATCAGTTTGTGTATTGGTGTTGTGGAAGTCTGTCTCAGGCCTTGAGAGTGTGAGCATATGTGCTGTTGAGACTTTCTCTTGTTCCACCAGTTGTCTAAAACAAACAAGATTTCTGAACCATCCATTTTTATTTTTTTATGGGAAATGTATACATTTTCTAATTCACAACCAATAATCAAAGTATTGATGTCAATTTCGTTTTTTTATTTTTATGTGGCTCAGTAGGTAGAGCATGGTGTTGACAACGCTTAGGCTGTGGATTCGATTCCCATTGGGGCCACACATACTGAAAAATGTATGCATGCACTGGTGTAAGTCGCTCTGGATAAAAGCATCTGCTAAATGGCATATATATTATTACGTCGCATTGCAACAATTCTCAGAGAAGTGAGATATAGCCCATACATTCAAATGTGCTTGGGGTTACATTGAAGTTCTGGCTATGGGAGCAGCTATGAGACCGCCGAGAAAACCTAACCACAGGTAAGGAAAGACAAATGATAGAAATCTGGGAGCATTCCCCTTTAAGGTCAGGCCTGATATCATCCTGCCAGGCCCAGGGTGCCTAAAGGTGCCCTCTGCTGTCAGCAAGTCTGGGTTACCATGGTAATCCCATTCAACTGATCCAAATATTTGCAGGAACTGATTTTTATTCTTAGCTATGCAAGTCAATTAAGTAATTTTGCCAACAGTAAAGGTTTTGTGGGTGATGCACTCTTGCTAAAAAAGGTCAACATTTGCTGCTTGGAAAGGATTTTCCATTGTCTATTGTACCAAACTCAGATAGAAGGAAATGCATTTCTGCTTTCACAGAGCACAAAAACAATGTGCAAACGTTTGGTTTCTCATTTTGTAGTAAGCGGTTTAATGTCAGCAGTTATTATTATTATTTATTTTGTTTTGTTTTGCATGGACGGAATATTTTAAACAATTTTCTTTCATTCAAATTTGAAGAAGGTTTTTTGACGTGAGATTTGTGATGTGATGTGATCAGTTACAGAACAGATATGAATAGATCTAGAATCACTGGAAACTGCATGCCAATTGCATGCATATATACTTACGTGTCTGCAGTTGCACGCCATGGTTATGATGAGCATATTTTTTTATCTGATGAACATGAAAAATTAGTAATTATTTTAACAGAATGAAACTGGTGCACAAGACAAATCAGCAAAAAAGCATTGAGTTAAGGCAGAAGACTATGCAGTGGTGTCACTTACTAGTATTATGGTGCCCCCTTCTGGAAGTATGCACAATTACAAGGGAAGTCCATGGTGTAACACATGATACATGATACATTTAAACACAACTGTTGTGAGCAATGTAAATGAGAAACAGAAGTAAAACAGGTTAACCATAGGGCTGGTTAACAAGAAAAAAAAACCTACCTGCATCTTCATCAGAATGTCAATGATTTAACAATAACACAAGCACAGCAGGTTAACCATAGGGGTTAGTTAACAATGAAACTCAACCCGGGTCTTCGTCAGAGCATCAAGAAGTTCAACTGAAGACCCACGTAGGGTCAAAACATGGTCTAATAAAAAAGGTTTGTTTTGGAGCAAAAGTTAGTGTTCAACTTTTTTGTCCATTTCACTTCTTCACAAGGCAGTCTATTCTCAGTCCTTCACTTCAGTTCTTCGAAAGCATACAGCACATTTCTGAACTTCTGATCTCCTGTCCTCCACATTCTTCATTCGCAAATTTACCCTCCTTGTTAACCTTCCTGTACCATAAAACCTAACATTGCGGCTGAGAAAGCTCAACAGCTGGCAACAATAGAGGCTGTTTGTGCTTGAAATCATCTAATTAAAGATCAACAGGGAAAAAAATACAGGGTACAAGCATAGAAGGTCAAAACACAGCTTATAAACAGGCGTGAGTTCAAAGAATGTAGTGATGTTGTGTTTCATATGGCTGGGAAAGGTTCTACACAAAGAGATGCAGAGAAATACAGAGAAAGAGGGAGAGAAGGAGAAGAGGGAGAAGGAATGCATTTATACATTTGTTTATTTATTTATTTATTTTATTTAACCAACCTTTAACCAGGCAAGTTCATTGAGGACAAATTGTCATTTACAATAACGGCCTGGCCAAGAGGCCAAACACAGCAAAAACATAATAAAATTGGACAAATAGGAATTAAAAACACACCCAAGTGTGAAATCGGTTTGAAAAGGAAGGCAGGGTCACGTGCTGTGTTTGTTTTTTGTTTTGGAAGAAAATAACTTACAGGTAACTCCCAAAATAAAGGGGGGCAACACCTATTTTGGCAGTATTTTTATCCATATGTTTATATTTGCACACTTTTATGTAACTGCAATCAAAGCTATCTATATATAGACAAATATAAACAATCAAATCATATCTATTTATTTCCATATGAATGCTTTCATAGTGAACACTTACAACAAAACAGAGAAAACATCTCCCCCTACTATTGTTGCTACAAACACAGAAGCACAAACTGAATTGATAGTAAAAATCAAATAATCTTTTTAGAGCTACGTTTTTTTCAGAACACACCCTGCTTGTTATTTTGTCTCTGGACTCTCGATTCAGAAATAAAAATGGACTATATTTATTTAAAGAAAGTACACATGTCTAGATTCTTGTGTTGTGAGTAATCATTCAAAGTTGGAAGTGTCACATGGAATTGACCCTAACCCTGCTCATAAGATTACTTTATATCATTAAATCATTTTAAGCATTTCTCATGGCATGGACCCGGAGCCTAACAATGACTCTTTTTAAGCACTGGGCCTGGGCATATGTAAAAATGGTCATGCACACGGTTGTTTTCACTCATGCGCTATACTTATGCCCTTGTTGTTGCTGATCATGTGACATGCACAGTATGTAGCGTGCATGGACATCATTGTAAGCTACATATTGTGCATGTCACAAGATCATCAACAACAACAAGGGCATAACTGTAGGGCATCGGTGAAAACAGAGAATCAGTGAAAACTGGATAAGAGGAACTACCAAATAGGGACCACGGTGAGATTGTCAAAATACCAGTAACAGTTATACAATGTACTTGATGGGCGTGATGTTTATATTACAACCTGTGCACATCTGCCATTGACAAGCTTTGCCATGGTAAAGTGTGCCTGGTTTGATCAAATTTAATTTTACACTTTACAGATGCTCTTATCCTGAGCAACTTACACAGTTTATATACAATCCATTTGTACAGCTGGATATTTACTGAAGAAATTCAGGTTAAGTACTTTGCTCAAGGGTACAATGGCAGTGCTCCATCTGGGAATTGAACCTGCAACCTCTGAGTTGCAAGTCCAGCTCCCTAACCATTGCACTACACTGCCACCCAGCTATCACTGTCATTGTGTGGTATTATTGATCAAAGAATACATACATTAATACAATTATGAACTCATTTCCACGTGGATTTTTGTTGTTGTTGATATTTTTATAAAATCTGAAAGCACTTTCACTATCTTCATCGGTTACATCCAACAACTCTAATGTGGTGTCATTCTTAAAACTGTATTCGATGAAGTAATCTAAATAAACGCAGGAGGGCGCTCTACTCTTGGCCCCTAACCTTCGCAAGTCGTAAGAATGCGGTACATGCAACTATGAGGCGTTGCAATTTAAGGATCACATCTAGCAATAAGACGTTTTTAAGACAAACTATTTATTCGCTTTCCAGAGGGAAGTATCGCTTATTAATTGTATGGCAACAGAAATAACAGTAGCGAGTAGCCTATGCCTATACATTGTCTGCTTCACCAGTCCGTCAACTAATGTGATGGCAGAAAATAAATCTACTTTGGGCGTTGGATTGTCTACAGGAACAAACAAATAAATAAAACCAAAATATTGTAGATGTGGGCAACAGAGTGGGTCCACCTTCAAATAAATTCCAACTGCCTTATTAAAAAACAATGTTCACTCCTTTAAGCCTATACTAGTAATGTGTGCCATAACAGTAGCACTTAGTGGTATTTGTCAGTGTGTATATTATTCTCAGCCGTATTAAAAGTAAGAACTTAGTGTGTATAATTGACAAAAAACTTAATAAGTCAAATATGTCGTTGGCTGCTGCAGAGCTGAGCGTTGATTCTGAGCTTTGCGTCAGTTGTTGTTCATACACGTGCAGATTTTGATTTATAAGTAAGCGGATATTTGCCAGACAATAAAATACAATGATCCTTTTCATGATGTGCAAAACGCCACGCCTGGCAAAATAGGAAATATTCCACTTTTACAAGAAAAAAACATTTCATTTCCAAGTTGCGCTCCGTATAGCGGCATTTTTGGAAACGCCGTAGTCTACCTGTATCACGATGCAACGTGACCATCATCACATCATCATCGCAAAACGGATCGTAACTGATGAGATGATATTGGTAAAGTGGAATCCCCCCGATCTCTCGCTCGCACCGCCTCCCCCTGCGCACCCATTGGTCACCGGTTCTCAGCACCGATTGGATCACTCCTGCGTTTGTCACACAACCATGAACCTTTGAAGAAGTTTTACGCAGGCAGCGAATGTAAGGGGTGGCATGTTTCCCCTCTCCGTCTTTGATGCTGAATACTCTTTATGCGAAACATTTTCGTGCAAGTTTTTAAAAAACTATTTTGGAAACGACAAACCGTGCAGAGGTAAGACAAAAACCTTTACCATTTAAAACGTCTGTACTGTAGGCATCATAGGTCTTATGCCGCTCAGTAACTCATCTAGTTGCTACCCAGCTACACTGATTTAGCTATAAATTCATACATGGTCGGAATGATGGCTAACGTTACACGTTACGTTATAACCTATCATCGTTGGTGATCTCGCTTTTCTGTACGAAAATGTATAGAACATATATACAGCTATGTTTATGGTATGGTTGTGTTTGTGTGGTTGGGGGTGAATTACTGTTCGCTAACTAGCTATTTAGCTGGCTCACAGCAAGCACTGTAGCCTACAATATAGTGCATGCAGACGAGTGAATTAAGTTTGGATGGTGTGGCAGATTTTGTGTTTTGTGCATAAATAGATGCTTTGCCTTTCCACAACTTTCACATCCACAACATTGCGTGTGCTAAACCCAAACAGTTCAAACTGGTCGTGCAACTCAAATAATGTTTTTAAGGCTATTCGAATGTGTGATTTCTCATATAAAGACTATAGTACACCGTCACTTGGATGGAACCCTTTAAAACAATTTGTCATTTATTTTCCCCTTTTCCCCTTTCGTAAGCAACAAGATTTACGAAGGCGTAACTGTTTATATCAGAAGCGTTTTGACACTCAACTAGTGTGAAGAGGACCCGGTTTGTTGGGAAAGTGTTCTGGGACAAATCCAAGAACTAAATTTGGAAATAGAGTTCTGCAATTTGTCACCCAGTCCCAGATTATGTCGCCTATGCACGTGTTTGTGGACAGTGGTTGGGCGTGCTACTTGCTCTTTTTCTCGGCGGTTCCACTTTGCTTTTTGGATCAGCTGCTCAGCTGTAAAATTGCATTTCCTCCCTTAACTCCAGGCAAACGCCCGCTTTTATATTGTGGGTTTTGGCACAATGGTCTTTAGAAACGTGCGATTGGTAAAACGTTCTTTAACTTTTGCGCACTCTGTACGGAGTAAATTCTTATTAGATTATTAGAGTTATTAGATTTGTTTGGACTGAAACAAGTGATCCTCATCTCTCTTCCACACTCAATTTATGATTTAATTTTTTTTTTTTAAACTAGTGTATTTTTTATCTATTTTTTTTCATTTGCATTAATTTTCCTTATTTTACATCCCCATGGAAAATGTTAATTTTTTAAAACATTTTGGCATATAATAGTTAAATATCCATCAACATTTCCAAACCATGACCCTTTTTCCTTATGTAAATACTGTTGCACCTTGACTAAGTAAAGGTGTGCCATCACATACCCAGACAAAATGAGGAGACAATCAACTTGTCTTATTAATTATTGTGGCAAATCATTGTGGTGTTGATGCGATAAGCGTTACGGGGATTTACAAGCAGGGTACACTCAGGTCCTGCAACTCTAGACTTTGGTATGACTTGTATCATAGGGCAGGCTCAAAAATAGACCAAACTTATCTCTTGTGAAAGGGGATTGCGCCCTTGTGAAAATGAAAACATTGCTGGGGGACGAAGAACAGCAGAAATGGAGACAAGGTCTTGGCTGACTAAAGATGTGGTTCAGAATGCTTTTATTTTATTTGTCTATTTTCCTTTTCCGCATTAAAGACCGTTTAACCTTGATTCTCTATCCAGGCGGAGGCAAACTGTGGTTAATATTGCTATTTGGTGCATATTACATGTCAGAGTCATAAAAGAGGACATCTCACGCATGCTCTGTGACTTATGGGGATGTTGACTAGTTGATATGCCACTTTCAGAAGTCACAAGCTCAACGGATGGTGAAGGAGATTAATTATTAGTGATTAATTATACGACTGACTGACATTTTTACTCTGTAGATGGCAGTGCAGACAAATTGTGATGGACAGTGGTCAGATAAACCCGTTTTACCCCTTTATTAGTTTTCTCGCACTTCTAAATTGGAATATAAATAATTAAATGGTCTCAATTTTGTACCTTGTAGGATGGGAAAATGTGGGCTATATTAAGGTGTCGAGAAAGCCAATAAACTCCGTATATGAACATGTTCAGGGGCCCTCAGTCTGCACGTGAACGTCCGCTGCAGAAGGTGACATCACCCCTCAAGAAGCAATAAGATTTCGATTAGTTCCATTGGCTGGGGGACCTAGGTTTTTAGCTTGGTGGAGTAGCTGGCGAGGGCCCTGTTTCGAAACCTGCAGCAAGCCCACCCCTTTCACAAAAAGAGTCGCCTAAACCAGGTGAACTCAGTTCAAGTGCAATTACAGTGACGAATGGGGAAGTATATCCACGTGTGTTGC
Organism: Aldrovandia affinis; assembly: GCA_029706075.1. Lineage (NCBI taxonomy): Eukaryota > Metazoa > Chordata > Actinopteri > Notacanthiformes > Halosauridae > Aldrovandia > Aldrovandia affinis. The sequence goes on along the minus strand of JAINUG010000035.1, from coordinate 1,756,308 downwards.
AGACGTTGTGCTTGATTAAGTGCACTTTGTATGTTGAGTATTTCCATTTTAGTTGCATTTTCAGTTTCCGGTAAATGTTTTAATTTTAGTTGCGTTTTCAGTTTCCGGTAAATGTTTAAATTTTAGTTGCGTTTTCAGTTTCCGGTAAATGTTTTAATTTTAAGGGGCAAAAGTAAATGGGTGTGATCGATGTTTCAGGGACTTAAAACATTGATTATTTGAGTACTGTGCCCCTTTGCTTGCACTGGGGAAGGTGTTGGTTTAATATTGTGAGGGTTATGTGTTTTTTTTCCTATTTTCAGTGTTGATAGTAAAGTTCGTTCATCAGTTCCCTAACATTTTCTCTTTTTGGCCTTCGCAATGAGCACACGTGAAATAGCATTCAATCTGCTGCAGGCGTCCTCCCTGCTGACAGACGCACCTTTCTTGCTGCGTTCCAACACACGATACGTTGGCCTGGAATCAAATATGTGATATGACAGTATTGCTGTTCCTGGGCCCATAGGTTTTATGGTATTATTCTAATTCTAGCGAATGATGGCTATTTATCTAGGCACCTAGCTAAAGGGGACCGCTCCCTGTTTCCTATAATTTGATATGTTTTCCGTACCGTAATAAAATGTGGTCAGATTTTTTGTGACTGTCTCATAGCTGCTCCAGTAGCCAGGACTGCAATGTACCGACAAGCACTGCTTACCTAGTTCAGGGCAGGAAGTCCTGCCTGCTCCCATTTGAATGTATGGGCTATTCTCACTTCCGTGAAAATTGGTGCAATATGATTAATTAAAAAACTAATTTGACACCTTGATGGCCTGTGTTTTGTGACACTCTTATCGGTTGTGAATCAGGAAACATTGTGAAACATATACACTGTTGAAAATACTATAGGTGTCTTTGGAAATCTTCATTTCAGACAACTGTCGGAAGCAGATGAAGTCTCAGGAAGTCCGTACGAGATTTATTCCCCCTTTTATTAAATGTTTAGAATCACAAATTTTACTGTGTTCTTGTGTTACCACTATGGCACCTGCACCTGCGCAGGGAGTACTAAAACTGAAGTGTGCGTACTCTAATCCATTCTAATACGAGTCAGCCAGTGGCTGTTTTAAACAGTACAAGCAACGCAGCTTTTACTACAGGAGAGCTACTTCTGATCAGAGGAGACAGAGCTCCCACTGAGGACGACTGGTCACCTGAGGCGGCTGGTGAGTTGCTTGGGGGCTCTTATGCAATGCAGTCCTACCACAGTGGGAGGGGACCAGTGGGAGTCGACTAGCTATAATCTAGGGCTGTAGAGCTCGGTCTGTGCTCGTGGCGAGTGCCAATACCGAATGGTCCACTTGGGAGCCTCTTGGTTCTATAACATTAAGAATAGTGGTGTCTTGGGTGGCATTAGCATTAGGCATAGTGTAGTGTAGGTGTAGGTGGGTTTTTGGTAATGCCACCCAATTCAATTTGTGTGTCCTTCTATGTATGCAAGATATGCAGTGTACCAGATTGTTATTTTCTTTTCTCCTCCGATTTGGAGATCCTAATAGCTGCTGGGCTGTGTCTTTGCTGGTGTGTTGCAAAGCGGTGGATGTTTCTGGTAAATTTCAATGGGAACTTTGGCTTGGGAATATTTCAGTCTTTTCAACATAAGTGTCCTTCTTTCTACGCAAAAACCCACCGCTGTGCATTGCCAAAAAGCTTAATTTTGGAAAGTAACACTGGTTCCAATTAGAGTTTGGCATTGGAATATGGTGGTGAGTCTTTGATGTTATGGGATTGTTTTGAATATGCTGGTCCTGGGACTCTGTTAAGGTCAATGGAATCATGAACTCCAGCAAGTACCAAGAGATTTTGGCCAAAAACAGGGTTCTCTCTGCCAGGAAGCTGAAACTTGGGATCATTGTCCTGCTGAAAGATCCATTTGCGGCCAAGCATATCTCAAAGTCAAACAAGAAATGGTTAACTGACCACAAAATTACTGTTTTGCAATGGCCCTCTCGGTCTCCAGACTTGAACCTGTACGATTTAAAAACCTGTGGTTTGAACTGAAGTGGGCTGTCTACAAGTGCAGACCAAGTTATCTTAAATGTTCTTGAAAGATTCTGTGAGGAATGGTCAGACATCCCCAATATGCTCACCAATCTCATAAAATGCACATTTATTATTGTTGGATTTTATTTGAAAAATAATTATTAGCGGTGTGAATAATTTTGTGACATTTTTTGAGGAAAAACTATTATTGAAATGATTGATGCTCATAAAATTATTGTTTTTCTCTGAGAAATTGTATTTGAATAAAATAATATTATTTTCCATTTTTGGAAGCATACAATATTGCTTATTTTCTGTATTGTTTATTTCTTACCTTTTTGCTTGTGTTTATCAAGTGTGTAAATCATTTTGGAGTCGACGTGTATACAGTAGGTGTCATGCTTCATTTTATGCTCATGGATCATCGTATCAAATTGTCTATTTTTTTTACTGCTGTTATGAATTTCATCTCAAGATGAATGTTAATGTTGTGAGTTATATAAAGAAATTTGAGTGCCACTAGTGTCTTAAATTGTAACCTTTGGCAATATCTATGTGGAACCATAACGAACATTACATTTACATTTACATTTTTAGCCATTTAGCAGACGCTCTTATCCAGAGCGACTTACACAGTTTACATTTCTTTACATACAATCCATTTATACAGCTGGATATTTTTTTTTACTGAAGCAATTCAGGTTAAGTACCTTGCTCAAGGGTACAACAGCAGTGCCCCACCTGGGAATTGAACCTGCAACCTCTGAGTTACAAGCCCAGCTCCCTAACCATTACACTGCCAGCCCCAAGTTTAATTCAAGTCAACGTAAAGATCTCAAATTCATAATGATGTAATGTAAGGTTAAGGGTATATCTCAATATCAATTTGGGAAATGATGGTAATTATGACTGTGGGATGTGATTTCAGACCAGGATTTGGAACAGTGTGCAGACATGTGATCGACATCAGAACTTGTCACGAGACAGGCAGGTGCTTTAGGATATTTCTATTGGAGTATTTGTTCAAATCCTTTTTTACAGCTTCACTGCTCTGTATCAGCTGGCAGCAGTGTAGATCAAAATGTGTTTCAGATTAAAGATGCTCAAACAACCGCCTGAAAATAACCTTGGTGGCTACACCAAACGGCTCGCGAGGAAATGGATCTAATTGAGCCTACCGCCTCGAGATGCTGCCTACCCTTTTAAAATGTAATCAGCTGCTTTTCACAGGAAGAAACTGTTTACAAGAAACCGCTTTGGGAAATACTGCGTTTGAATTCCGTTACCGGCCGGTTCTCCAGCTTGCTCCATTACCCTGTTGTTGACGGGGATATGTGTTTGTCGGTTGATGAGAACCATCACCTGCCAGCTTTCCCCCCTCTTTCACACGTTCCTCTAAAAGGCTTAGGCTCAGGGCGTTCAGTCTATTTCACACATTATAAAAGACTTAAGACACATTTTGCGTTCTGTGTGACCTTGTATAGCAGCGTTTCGTGAAGAATGCCTTCATGAGGCGTCAGAGCAGAGGAGAAATGTTTTTAAACTGTCAAACACTGTTTTCTAAAGAAGCAACTACAAATATTGGAAGAATGGATAACATTTATGTGCGCAGCAGGAAAGTTAAAACGATGACTCCGAAATATTACAGACAGCAATACACACACATATTTGTGAGGACTGTTTTGGAAACATGACTTGTGCGTCACGGGCACCCTAAAATGTCAAATAAATGACCGCAGAGCTGCAGCACACTTTGGTTTTTAAACACGGATACACATCATGCAGTGAACAATTATACATTTGTAATTGCTGTTAAAAAGATTTAATGTTAAATTTGTTGCCGTTAAATATATTCTTGTATTATGAATGATCCTTCTGCTTTCGGTTGCAAAGTGGTTTGGTTGTGAAGCCTTTAATTAGTGCATTTTGTAGACGTCAAGGAAGGCAGCGTTTTTAAACAGCAGAGAAAATTTAAGGGATCCCAGCCAGGGTAGATTTACACTTCCATGGTGGAGAGAGAAACCTATGTGTCTTTGACAGTGCCATTTTGGGACAACTTGTTGATTTATGCACAACAAAAAATGTCTCTCTGTAAACGGCACAAAAACTGCTCTGCACAGTTTGTACACAGAATACAAAGAGTACTTTAGTGTAGGCCACAATACTCTGCTTATGCTGTGGAATCTGGTTGCCGTAATGTGATGTCACAGTAAAAATCCAGATTCACTTCAACCTTGTTGTCAGTGGAAACCTGACACAACAAAAGCAAACATTTCTTATATGTTTTCCATAAACTCTCGCTACCACTGTCTCAGTGGCGATTGAGGATTTGTTGAACCATTCTGGTGCTCCAACCACACCAGGTAGCGTTGAACCAGCCCAAATAGTTTTTGCATGTCATGTCATACCAGATTTGTGTTAGAACCCAAAACATTTCTTTTCAGTATGTAAATGATATTCATGCATGCATGAAGTTAATAATGTATTAAATATCATTGTGTTAAGTTGAATAATGTATCACGTTTGTACTCTGCATACATATTTCCATTAAAGGAGAATGAATAGTGATCGAGGGGGGTTTTGAATGTGACCATTGTTTGTAGGGTTTTATAAGACTATAGGCCATTGAGTATGTGTGTCCGTGCATGCATGCTGCTTGCATACATGTAGGGGTGTCTGAAATAATGGAAGTGTATGCGTTTTTCCCTTAATGGAAGTGTAACAGTAACACAATATGACACTGCCCCTCACACCATCTTACATTCACAAGGCCTGTTTTAGGACAAGTTCACAAATCTGGCACACGTGGAGCACCGTTGCTACTGTCACTGCAACATGCACGCATGTCACTGTCAACATTGACTGTGTGAAATGAAATAATATCCACTGAGACTGGAGAGCTCGATTTGAGAGAACAGTCTCGAAGGTTTACCCCAAAGCAAAGAGCAGAACAGGGAGAGCCTGATCACATCTGTTATTGGGCAAACTTGAAGCAGTGATCCAGGCATTGGCTAGTGACTATTTACGTAGTTCCACTGTACTATTGTTTTAATTTCGGGCGGATCATATTGTGACATGTTTTTCTGGCAGAGCCCATCTCCTGCGGTTTGCGATTTTGTCTAGTCATACATGCCGTGCCACCCGACCCGCATACTTTTGGTGTCGAGGGAATTGTCAGTGCAAAGCCATTGTTTCCGAAGTGTTTTTTTCCATTCTTTGGTGATTTTCTTTGGTGGTTTCGCCTTATGAATGAATTTTTCTCATACACCCATTTCCATGTTTCTCTTCCTTGCACACATTTTATTGGCTTTTTAAGTGTTTTTTTTACAAGATGACTGGCACCGAGGAAACATCTCCATGAATGGTGCCTACTCGATTGTTTCAGATTCCACTGTCTCCCTGCGGAGACGGACTGTGAAAACGTTGATGCGATCTGGTTCCCTTTTGTGTTATACCTGGATGTTTTCCACGCCTGCGCTAACGCCCGCTCCCCAGTCACTTCTGAAGCTTGGCAGGCGCGCAGAGCGGATGTATCTGCTGCTTTTCACACTGTAACCAATATCGCCATTGAGGTTGGGCTTCAAACCAAGCATATTGAAGGCATTGTTTGAACCTCGGGCGAAAAATAGCTCCGCACCACCACCACTTTCCGTGGACCCGAGCCAATCGGATTCGTGACGAGATGAAGTTGTGATCAGACACTGTTCTTTATTGTGTATTTCTGACACTCCTTGGCCCCCACCACCCCTCATTTCATTCACTGACATTTTGAGTGCTGGACTCCAGTGCCATGAGGTGGAGGGTAGGGGGGGGGGGAACAAGGAGACCTCAGAACATTTTCAGACAGCATTACTTAACCACAGAAGTGGCATAAGGCCTCATTGTGGAGATTGAATGTGTCCCATTGTGTGCGGACCAGAAACGGGGCGCTCAATGGGATGCGGGCCTGCGATCTATCAGGGCCGACGCCGATAACGGCCGTTTCAAGATGGCTCTTTTCTTCGGTTGAACCACTGCTTGTGGAGACCTCTATGACGCAGGTGTTGAGGTGGTGTTCGGCGGGTGTTCGCTCCGCTCTCTCGAGCCGGCTCACGACGCCGACGAGCGCCCGATGTGCTTTTCGATCATCCGCGCGTCACGGGACAGGGGCCCCCTCGCGTGTCATGGGAGCGGCGGTGCGTGCGTGCGTGCCTGTGTGAGAATCGGAAGAAGTGCGCCTGTGTCACATCCCGTGTGTTTGTCCAGCTCTCGGCTCCCAGGGCTGTCTTTTCCCTTGTTTTCCCATCGGCCTTCAGGAAGCCGTCTTCTGGCAGCGCGCAACGGGTTTTCTGGCCCGAGCTCCTAAAGCGAGACAATAGGAGGCATCCCAGGGGGCAGGGGGGTGTTCTGAAACCTGCTTCCCCTCAGGAAACGGCAGATTTATCCCAGCAGCTGAGCGAGGGCGCCCGCCACAGCCAGCTCTGATTGTGTCTCTTGTTTTTTTGCGTTGCGAGTTCACTCGGAGCAGCCCCCGCTCTGTTCACGTGCCAGCATGTCTGAGTCGCTGCGTTTGCACGTGGGGGCGCTTGCGTACATGGTTTAGGGGGATTTGGTGTTTTATGTGGGGCTTGACCGTGTCTGCGTGCCGTTCCAGGATAGGAGAAAGAGTGAGACGTGTGCGTTCTAGCTTGCAGATGCAGTTCTGAATGGCGTGTGTGTGTAGGGTAGTGGTTACGGTCTGTTTCAGTCAGTTTTGTAGACATATTTTCTTTGCATCTGTCCCAGCTGATGTACAGTTTTATTCATACCCTTGATGAAGATGAACAAAAGAGATTGTATAAAATAAGCTATATAAGTAATGAGCTATTATTTTATGGTCACAAAATTCTGAAAATTATGTTCCTTAATAATAATTCATTGGTACGAAACACAATCGAACGGTTCACAAATGATAATTATTTCCCCAGAAAAATCAAGAATCACAAATATTCACACCCCTGTTATCAGTACTTTGTGGTGCCTCCCTTGGCCATTATAACAGCAAGTAGTTGCCTTCTGTAGTGTCATACGAGGTTATGGAACTTTTGGGAGAGGGGGGATCCTCAACCATTCCTCCATGCAGAATTGTTCTAGTTTCTTCAGATTCTTGGGTTAACGGCTGTGGACTGCTCTTTTTTTTTTTTTTTTCAAAACACAAATGTTCAATTGGATTCAGATCTGGAGACTGAGATGGCCATGTCAGGATCTTGTGCTCTGTCAACCATTTCATAGTTGCTTTGGACATATGTTTGGCATCGTTGTCTTGTTGGAAGGTTAATCTGTGGCCAAAGTGTAGCTTCCTGGCAGAGGGAACAAGGTTTTTGGATACATGCTGGAGTTCATGGTTGCATCTATTTTAGGGTCTGTGGATGCAAAACAACCCCAAAGCATTAAAGATCCACCACCATAGACAGCATTGGTTCACCATGGACATGACGTGCTTTTCAACATTACTTGCATTCTTTGGACGCAAAACATAACCCTGATGTGTATGTCCAAAAAGCTCCATTTTTGTTTAATCTGACCACAAGACACGGTTCCAATTGTAGTTCAGATGTAGTTTGGCGAATTCAAGATGCCTTTTTCGGTGGATTGTCTTCAAAAGAGGCTTCCTTCTTGCAACTCTGCCATAAAGGCCATTGTCATGTAGGAGTCGTCAATGGTAGCTTTAGACATCTTGTAACTCCAAGATGCCAGGTTGTTTTGGAGATCTTGAACTGTGCCCCTTGGACTTATTTTTGCCTGTCGAACCATCCATCTCATTACATCTGTGGGCAAGATGGACTTGACCTCCTCTGCCTGGTATCTTAGCCACTGTTCCAGTGGCCTTAATTTCCTAATAATAGACACAACTGTGGAAAGTGCTATCTTTAAATTTTTTGTGATTTTTTGTAGCCATCTCCTGATCTGTAGAGGTCAATAACCTTTTGTCTGATGC